>JAODUK010007522.1:0-31441 GCA_027564635.1 Typhlichthys eigenmanni | reverse complement strand
CTTGGGGTAAGGACTCATTCCCTACCCGGAGTAGGCACTCCATCGGTTTCCTGCTGAGAACCATGGCCTCAGATTATATATATATATATTATTATATATATGCTGTCCATGAATATCACAAACAGGATTGGTGATAAAGCGCAGCCCTGGCGGAGACCAACCGACATGAGGCAAACATGTTTGCTTTGAATTTAAAATGTGAATTTAAAACGTGAATGTTTTGTGTAAACATTCCATATTTTTAGACTTAAACTGTAACCCATAGTTCAGTGTCCATGTGTGTTCGCTGAGAACTACCTCCTCAGAACGTTTTGCGTGTATTCGCAAACGTCCGTGGCAAACTCAAAGCTGACGGAAAACTGTTTGAATGTGTTCACAAGAGTTTGCCATTGTTTTCCAATTTGATTGCACCTCCGATATAGCCTAGATTCAGATGCAATCATAGTATTTACTTTGTATACTATGGAAAGCAGGCAAGCTCTTGCTGTTATAAACACATATTTAACACCTAGAAGTGCTGAAATGTTGCCCCACACTGCAGCATTATCGTGACAAGTACAGGCTGGTGAAACCTTTGTGATATACCAATACTAATTTGCTCAGACGTTTTGACGTTGAGCAGTAAAAGCCCCACATAGTGCTTGAATCACAAAGTAAACCATGAGGTCATGAGGAAATTACAGTTGAAGGTGTGCATGTGTGTGCGTGTGTGTGCGTGTACGGTGTGTACAGTAACTACAGTTTAGACTCATTTTTTGTTGATGAGCTGTGAGTCACCTACTTTCCCCTACACACACACACACACACACACACACACAGCACCTTGAAATGAAAGACATCTTTGAGGTTTCGCTGCAGCTGAGATACAGACATGCTAATCGTAGGCCCGAGAGTGAGGAGCCGAGCACTGGAGCACACAGACACATGTACATTACTAAATGTCTACTTAAATCCCAAACCAAGTGACCGTTCACACCAAATGAAAACCTGAGTTTGTCCTCCATGGGCTAGTGATTTACATAACTTGGATGTTTGTGGCTTCACCTGAGACACACACACACACACCATGCACATTATTGCTGTGTACACACGCTCACACACACTTATAAACATGCAAATGCTTAAGCGCGCATCACTGCAAGTAGTGTTTTAAAGGACACTTAAAAATGTCTGTTTTTCCACTTAGTGGATTATGGCTTGAATTTTGTGAGGAAGGGGCTGTCCTGTAAAGACGGCTGATGTAGGTGAATTCCTGCCTAACACCAGGGATTAGACACATTCAATGCCACACAGTGTGACGCTTTAAAATACGTCACGTGTGTTTAGCAACTAGGTTTATCTTATGTACAGTATCTTATAATACTTTTTTTTTAATATAATATCTGTCTATGCTACACAAACTACACACACTACTGTGAGAAATAATTGTAATGAACTGTGAATCTATCACCTCGGCTGAAAACAGGCCAGTTGTACTGTAGACCTACTACTGTACTTGTACTTGACACCAAAATATCTGTTGAAGAAAGCTTAGTTTTAAACAGAGTACCATCTGGAGGTGTGTCAGTGGAACCAGCATTAGAGCCACTTATAATGTACCTACAACGCACGGGCGTGACAGCTGTTTTATGATCATGTTAATACTCTCTATTACAGGAAGGTCCCAGAGGGTAAAAGGCACTGTGTCTTCTCGGGTGACCATGGTTACGACAACAAGATTAACAGCATGCAGGTATTTCTTTATTCCCAGAAGAAACAGCTTTTGTTTTTTTTGTCAATACGATGACATAATTCCCTGAATATCCAGCATGATTGTGTATGTACTGTATTTTACATTTTACATGGACTACTTTCATTTAGTCAGATCACCTAATGCACTCTCACTCTTTTACTTCTAGACTATTTTCCTAGGATACGGGCCTACGTTTAGGTTCAAGACTAAAGTTCCTGTGTTTGAGAACATTGAACTTTATAATGTTATGTGTGGTAAGGTATAATGCATTCTCTTATCCTCGAGGCAGTGTGTGTCTGTGTGTGCATGTGTGTGTCAATGGGTCTAAAGGACCCTAACAAATAAAAGTTTTATAGACCTATATGTGCCCTAATAATGTTTATCAGGACTATGTTAAATAATGCTTTTCTTTATAGACTTATGGACATTTGCTCAATTCCAGATCTTCTGGGTCTGAAACCGGCCCCCAACAATGGCACACATGGCAGTCTGAACCATTTGCTGAGAAGCCCCGCCTACAAACCCACCCCGCCAGAGGAAGTCTCCAGGCCGATGCCTTCTGCCCCCGTTTCCACGGTAACAGACGACCTGGGCTGCACCTGCGATGACAAGGTCAGCCATGGTGACAGAGCAGCTCACATGGTCTCCCTCATTACGCTGTTTTAAGGGTTGAGCGACCTTTAGAGGGGACACATCAGGCCATTTAGACAGTAGTGGCGTGCAAAGTTGAATGATATAACTAATCGAATAACATAGTTTCCCGTTTATTATCAACTGTAGCTTGCCAATTTACTTTGCATCTTTTTCTGTGATTACATTGTTTTCAGTTGGGACTAACGACTTTCTGCAATGTGTGTGATTCTGTTGCTCATCATAAACCTTCCCATTGCTTGGAAAATTGGGTTTAATATACACTATGGCAGTTTTTCCCAACCCTGGTCATCGGGGAACACTGCCCTGCATGTTTTAGATGTTGCCTTGCTCCAACACAGCTGATTCAACTGAATGGCTCGTTAGAATCCTGATAACGAGCCATTCATTTGAATCAGCTGTGTTGGAGCAGGGAGCCATCTAAAACATGCAGGGCAGCGTTCCCAGAGGACCAGGGTTGGGAAACACTGCACTATGGTATTAGTATATACTTTTTTTTAACAATGTATTACAATTATGTGGAAGCTATAAAAACATTGTTTTTCCATTATCTTTTCTTAGAATGGGACAACATTTATTTAATCATATCACTGCTATGATTATTAAATCAATGTTGACATTCTTTTGAACAAAGAAGCATCTTTTAACAAAGTTTCAAATATTCTCAGCATGAGGACATTTGGGATGAGCTCAACTCACAGGCAATGACAACTGATAAAAATTACATTGACTGCTTCTGAGATTCTACATTGTTGAATGCTGGAAATATTTGGAAGACGTTGATTCCAATGTACCTCATGTGACTGATATATTTGAAATGGTTGTGCTGTTTGCCAAGGTCTGCTCTGTAACAATGATCAATAAGATAATGATAGTCTGCCATAATCATTATCTTTTTACTATTATTATCTTATTGCTACATTTAAATCTCTGAAGGTTACATTCACAATCACAATTATCCCTTTTCTTGCAATTATTCTGTATTATTGACAGAGCAGCAGATAAAAAAAATAGAAAATATGATTTTGCAATGCAAGCTTCATCTGTACGATTTGCCATATTATACTCTTGCAAATACAGATTATGGTTACCTTGGCTTTTGTGCATTATTAATTTAACTTGTGTGCGTGCGTGCGTGCGCGCGTGTGTGTGTGAGAGAGAGAGAGAGAGAGAGAGAGAGAGAGAGAGAGAGAGAGAGAGAGAGAGAGAGAAAGCTTTTATGTCGTATGATCTAAATTCTCTAAAAACTGAAATAATGCATATCTTTGCTTGCTGTGGCACGGCTTGTCAATTTATTTTCAGCATGAATCAGTTCTAGTCATTTATATTGGCAGTATTTTCTGAACTGATTCAACTGGAGTTAATTGAACCAAGCCATGCTCTTCAGTTTTACTATGCCTGTACTGTTTGTGTTTGCATTTTTCCATGTAAATCTCTGGCATGAGATTGTTTCAATCTCTAATCTTTTTGCAGTTGCGTGTAAAAAGTAGGGGCCACAGAGGTTTGAAAGTGACCGTTGTACGAGGCTATAACCTGGAGTCACTGTGGCTCTGTCTCTTACAGAACAAAGTGGAGGAGCTAAACCAGCGACTGAGGCAAGCTATTGATGGTCAGTCTTATGAAAACAAATAAATAATCAATAAATGCCATGTTTTAATGTTTAAGATAGTGTATGCTAGTCCACTAGTAGTTGGCCATAGTACATCCAAGGTCAGTCAGTAGGACTGTTTTCTTGCTATATTATTTCACTGTGACTTTCAACTGTCAGGCTAATTATAACAATCTGTTTAAAATGTAAAAAATTATATGGGCATTTGAAATAAAATAAAATAGAAGGTGGCATGATATTTGTAACAATAGTATTGTAAATTGGAAGAGGGTTAGAGATGTTGCCATAATGGTAACAACCTCTATAACCAAAACCGCTGGTGTTATTGTTGTAATCCTTAAAAAAAAGGTTTTGACTGCCCCTCTTGCACCTCTGTGTATTCTCTAGTCCCCACCCTTCATAACTTATTGGCTCAAACGTGTATTTAGCCCTCAGTCTAAATTCACATAATATGTGTGGATATTTGTGTGTTAAACATAAACAGTGTTTAAGAAGTGAATCTTTAATGTATGTGTCATAAAATGTAAACTATCTCTGCAATTGTATTATAATGGTAAAACACTTCTTTAATCTCATAAAGATGTAAATGGTGTATGTACATGGTTGTTCCCTTCCATTACCCCCCCAGACAGCAGGAACCTGCCGTTTGGCCGACCTGCCGTTCTGTTCCGTTCCAAATACATAATCCTCCATCACAGAGACTATATCAGTGGCTACAGCGAAGCTTTCTCCATGCCCATTTGGACCTCATACACCGTCAGTAGACAGGTAGTACTATTGTGTCCATGTCCTGTATTGTAGTGAGGGTCTACTTTACAGCAGTGGTTCTCAGGACTCCGTAAAGGACGGCAAGGTGGTTTGAGGACCTTTTTGATGGATTTTTTAAATCTAGTTTTACTGTGTGAAATAAAACATGCATACATTTCAACAGTATTCATCATAGCATACTATCATGCTATGTAATGTTATTTCAGTTCACTGCGTTCTTGATGGCATGGCATCAAAGTTGTGTGTGTGCGTTTATTTGTGTGCGGTCCCACAGATAGAATTATCCCCTCTGCCGGAGACCTTGTCTAACTGTGTGAGACCTGACACCCGGGTTCCCCCTGCCTTCAGCCAGTCCTGTACCAATTACAGAGCAGACAGGCACATCGCCTATGCGTTCCTGTACCCCCCACGTGAGCAAGCTAAATGAAAACATGTCATTTTATTAGTGCATCCTACACATTGTTCTGTTGACACTTTTATTTTTTTATTCTAAACAGAAATGTCATCAACCATGGATGGGAAATATGATGCCGTCCTCATTACAAACACCGTTCCCATGTATCCTGCATTTAAAAGTAAGACCGTAACTAGAAATATTGTGTTGGAGATAACAATCTCCATCCAGTAATCGCCTGCATTCCATTTATTTGGCTTGAACTCTTTAATGTCCCTCTATCCATTTGTTCCTGCTCTCATTTCTGCCCCTCTCAGGGATATGGGGCTACTTCCAAAGGGCTCTGGTGAAGAGGTATGCTACGGAGAAGAACGGGGTGAATATTGTCATTGGACCTGTATTTGACTATGACTTCGATGGCGTCAAGGATTCCGCTGAGAAGATGAGGCAGTAAGCACATTCCTTGTATTTAATGCAACATGTATAGTTAGTTACATGAGTGGGCAGAGGCCACAGAGAATCGGGTACTGCAACAACCAATCACAAATTCAGAGGAAACAATTACGATGCCCAACTTGACATGGAAAACAAACAAAACTCAGACCAGAACTAAATCATAACAACTAACTATAGCCTACTAAACAATTTGGGTAAGGCGAAGATGGAGAGTCTTCTCTGTCTGCTCACAAGGCAACTCCTAGGCTAGGCTATTTGTGGGGGTCATGACTCAAGGTTTACACACACACACAATGCTAGCATGCATTATGTCTGGTCCGCCCTGTAGGTATGTAAGTGGGGCAATGCCCATCCCCACCCACTACTTCATCGTGGTGACCAGCTGTCTAGACTTCACACAGACGGCTGACTCCTGTACCGGCCCACTTACCAGCATGGCATTCATTCTGCCACACAGGCCTGACAACGACGAGACCTGCAATGTGAGTACAGCACATGGACACACATGGCCATTACATTAAGGGACCACCATATTACCATAAACACCGCTGAATAATGTACATTGTTTCAAAAGGAAAATCTGCACGACCCTGCAGCATTCTTAGAATAACTTAGCACTGATGTTTGCCATTACAGACCACACGTGGACATGTGTGTTTCATTTACTGGAGCACATTTGCAGGGTTTCAAATGTGGACTCTGTGTTTTCTGACAGGCTTAACTGGTAATATAAGTTGGGTGGAGAGTTTATGATAATCATTCTTTGGGGGATGGATATATATATATGGATGGATATATATATAGTGCACACACACACACACACACACACACACTCAATCAGAAAGGTATCAGAAAGGGCATACAAAGTACCAAAACACTGTACATAAGCGTGTTTGGAGCATTTACTAATACTAATGGTGTTATTGTAATTAGTAATAGACTAGTAGACGTCTCCATCACGGTTGAGAAGTAACAATCAGCAAACCGAATCCTACCACTTTTCTCCCCTACTGCGTGGTTGCAGAGTTCTGAGGAGGAGCCTCGCTGGGTGGAAGACCTGATGAAGATGCACACAGCTCGGGTCAGAGATGTGGAGATTCTGACCGGCCTGGACTTCTACCGCAGGACAACGCGGAGCTACGCGGAGATCCTCTCACTGAAAACCTACATGCACACCTATGAGAGTGAGATTTGACAGCCCATAACTCTACTTAAGCTAACAAATAAGACTGAAGAAGGTTGTACTATCATCAGTGTGTCACACACCTTTGTGGCTTATGGTTGAGACCAAATTATTTCCATTTATTTTACAAAATGTTCTCAAATGTGGTGATATCTTTTTATTTTTTTACTTTTACTGTGCCTTCGCTGTATTCGATACATCAGACTTTGCTTGCATTGTACAGTATGCAGTGGCTATAATAGCTCCATGCATGAAGAATTTGATTTAATCCAGTTGTAAACAAATGAAGGTTCAACCTGTCAACACCACTGAGTAAGCCCAGAGGACAAACCGTTTGGAAGGAAGATGTTCAGTTGTAGCTTATGTTTAAGCCTATTCGTGTTTCACTAACCTTGAAAGTTAAAGGTTAAGTCAGCGATCGTAAGCTAATACACTTTGTCAAATGTACAGAATATCTACTCAGTCTGCTAGCTGCTCGTTGTGTTGTGAAAAAATAATCTGGTGTTTCTACACAGCCCCATAAATGGGAACACAACGTGATGAAGTGCGCACCTCACAATACTATATACCTGCCTGGGCAATGCATGTTCAATGTGGGGGCGGAGCTTATGAGGGAGCACCCTATGGCATTGAAGGAAGGTGTTTTTGCTTTGATATAATTCAAATCTTTCTGCAGCAAAACTTTTCCCTTTAATTCAATTGCTGAGCATAAATGTAATAGCTAATAAATTGTTAAATTGTTAGTGATATCCCATCCCATAATTGTTCATGTCTAGTGTGTCGTCAGAAAGATATGAAGTATTGGTTTCACATTCCAAAACAGTTAGCCTGTCAAATTTGTTCATTAATAACAATGAATACCATAACAGTAGCATGTTTTGATCATGTAAATGAAGAACTTTATATTAATTAAATAATGTAAATGTATATGTGATGGGATATCTAATACATTATTTAATAAATGTTAATTAATTATATGATATCCCACTATATCTGATACGACCTAACTCTTACAAATGACCATTTGCTTTCAGCACTAGTGCCTTAGTGCTTTCTTCACTGTACCATTTTAACCCACTACGCTTTTGCCAAAATAAGCAAAACAAATGAATGGAAGTGTCCTTATTTTTGTACTGTGAGGATTGTGTGTGAAAGGTGTGAACTTTGCTGTTGTGAGCATTGTAATTTTAAATTTTGTTCTATGCACAATAACGATAGTGATGATGATAATGATTTTGTAATGTCTATAAACATATACCACCTGTGTGACTGAACTATTTATCTTGAACTTTCAATACAATAAACAAGTTTTGTATTAAAGCCTGCTTTGTATAACATTTTTTTAATTAATGTGTTCTCTTAAATACATACATTTATAATTGACACTTGAGCATTTATCTTGGCGGAATAATTCAAACAAGTGCAGTTGATAGAAGATGATGAAGGTGGAAAAGATATATAAACAATCTGCATGATGATCCCACTATATTCAGCTATCTGTCTGCTCTGTATTAAATTGAGTTAACAGATACATACAGTAATACACTGTCACATCACATATAGCCTCACAAGATATAAGCTAACAATGGACTAAAACAAAAATTAAAATGTTTAAATTTTTATTTCAACTATAGTATAACGTAAATATATTTTATTAACAGAATGATGAGCTAAATGAAGGAGTATTCTTCAGGTAGCTACAGGCCTCCTGGAGTTAAAGACCTTGACTCCGTTCTGCGTGGAGGATCGAGCGTACTTTGTGAGGAGAGCCCCAGTGCTCTGCTTCTCACCACACAGGTCCCTGAAGGTACCGGATGACAGGAGGGGTATAAAAGGTACTGATCATTATGCATGCAAGTTACAACCATGCTATCACAAAGCAGTGGCGACACATGTAATTACCTCAGGCATGCAGGGTGTACCCACCACACAAAAACACAACGCGGGTGTATTAATCATTTATTGTATTCAATTAAACTATATGAAATGCTAATCATTTTTTATCTGTTTTTCACATATACAATATATTATCAGTTAGTATGATAGTAAAGTTATTTGTATCACTGCTATATTCAATAATACAAATTCCTGAATATTCTTGTTGAAATGCACCAGCCATACAGTTCTCATCATCTTCTCCTACAGTATGTCACAGGTTATTTGTCTCGTCATTTTAACCGAATGCCTGTAAGGACTGACCGTATGTAAGGGGTGATGGCCTCCTCTGTCCACTTCTCCCGCAGGGTGAAGAGGAGGTTGAAGCGCTCCAGAGTCTCCTCTGGCAGGTCCTCCACACGCAGGAGACAGATGGTTTCTGGGTAAGAGTGGCGGTCCACCAGCGCCATGCTCTGTGAAACGGGCCCAGAGCACACACGGTGAGAGGTCCACCAACATGAGTGGTGTAGTATCAAACTACACTCTGCTCACAGTGGTAACAGCAAGGAACAATGACACCTAATGAGTGAGGAAATGCTCCCTTCAGGGGAGAAAAACATGTATTAATATTGCATAGTTCCTCCCATACAGTCTATGACTCCTCCTACGCTGCTTTACATATTCTGTCTCCATGTGAAATGGTTGACCTGTGCAGCCCTTTGGGACTAATGTGATTAAGGGCTTTGTGAATAACATTGACAAGTTTTTCTTCTGGCAAGTCAGTGAGGACGTCTCCCATATGAAAGGTCATAGGTTCAATCCTGGAAAGAGGTGTACCTGCAATTGTCCTTGAGCCAGATGACCCTGAATCATTCATTCATTCATACATACATATATATATATATATATATATATACATACACACACACACACATATATACACACATACATACATACATATATACTGTGTGTGTGTGTATATATATATATATATATATATATATATACACACACACACACACACACACACACACACACATACATATACACACACATAGTATATAACATATCATATACTGTATATCATAGGCTATGTATACATGCACACTAGTATTCCACCAATATTCCAACTATGGCAAAATTCAGAATTTGATAGGTGATAGGTAAACATAATATTCCATTAGAATTGTTTGAATTAGGCACCTGGGATATGTCGATTTTATTCCAGTTTTAAGAGCATTTATACAACCTAACATGCTAGTTGAATATTCATTTTAAGTAGACATGTACACAGCTAAGTATGAATATTGTCATTTTCATAATAAGGACAAAAACCAGAATATTGTGTGCATGAAAACGTAGCCATAAAATCATATATTCAAATGAGTAACCTTGAGCTGCTCTAGTTTGGTCTCCATGCCCTCTGGGACACTCTGCTGCCACACCTCCTGAAACTCCCTCAGGTTGAACTTGACAGCGTTCTGTAGTAGCAAGAGGGCCAGGGCCCGACACACTTTGTCCTCATTCAGACTGTAGAACAACTGCTCTGTAAGCACAGAAGGGTAGGCAGATAAGTTAGTTACAGCAGATTTGCTATTTTAACGACAATATAGCCAATTTGGCTCAATCTATGCTGCTGTGTTCTTCAAGCAGTTTGCTGCATGTTTTGCTGAAGCAAGGACAACTATATTAATTATCTTTATTTATGGTACGTGTTTGGTTCTATATTACGTTTACGTGAAACTTCTCGTTACCGTTTTCAGTGTAGCGGTTTCCGTAGCAGTTTAAACAATGCACAATCATTTCTCTGTGAATGAGGATGAGACAAAATTGATCATTACTGAATCACTTCACCATGCTACTTGTATTATGACACAAACTCAGATAGTTAACTCATCTCATTTAGGTCTTTCTAGCTAGTGTTTAAGCGATAGCACTGCACGCTTACTTGGGCTCCAGTGGACCTAACTCTTCCAGAGTGTTCTCCAACGGAACCTTGTGGAAGGACCACGACTCAGAGTCCACCAGCTGAGTCACGTGACCAAGAAGCTTCACCTCATAGTCAAAGTCCAGCACACGCCAGTAACCTATGTATAAGAAAAGCATTAGAAATGTTTCTTTGGTTCTATAGTGTAATAGATTGTAAGGCTAGTCTGGGCCACGTGTAACTACCTTTAAAAGGTATATTTGTCTTGGTTAAACAGGGTAGGAATATTCTGTGACAACCTACCATCTATCTGACAGGCGTGGATGGCCTCTAATTGTCTCTGTATCTCCTCATGACTGGCTTGAATCCTCTCCAACAGGTCCAGCATGGTGTACTGACAACAGGGAAACATGTTGTGTAATTGCATGTTGTTGTATTGGATTGTGTATTGTGTGTATCATGCATGTGGGTGCCTTACCCGGTGTTCAGTGTTCTCCTCCTGTCCTGGTAGAGGTGCTCCTTCATAAGGGTTCTCCATCAACAGCTTCTTCAGCTTCTTCAGCTTAGGCCTTTGTTTTCTCAGTTCCCAATAACTGTTACAGAACCCCCAAATCTGGGAGAAAACATGGAGAAAGACAGTAGACAGTGAGCGTGTGACACGTGTTTGTATGTTTATATCTGCATCTATTCACTTGCAACAGGAAATCACTAAATATTAGATTCTGATTGAGAGATTGTGTTAGACCTTTGTGTGCACCAGATGGGAGCTGCTGTCCTCGCTGTTCGTGAACTGGTCTGGTGTCTTACACCCGGGTACAAATAGCAGCAGGTTTGATGTATCAGCTATCTTCAGATCATAGGTCTTGTCACCACTACACAGAACAGCACGCTCATCCTTATCGCCTCGAATCACTAGACTGATAATAGGACAGTGAGCAGAGTAATAACAATGTTGTTCAATAATTTAACGTCATTATCAAAAGTTATCATCATTAAAACTCATTAACCTTAATATCTGGACATATGTAAAATGAAAAGAAATTAGGAAAAGGAACACACAACAGTAATATACAACTAACATTCAGCCATAATCATAAAGAATAGACTATAGAGCAAACAGTTGACACTTACTTTACGATGAAGGTATAAAACACACGTTTACCTGCCTCCAGCTTCAATGTGTTTGCAGAGTGTGTCATCCAGCTCCATCAGACAGTAATCCGCAGATGAAACGTTCTCTCCAAACGACAGGCAGTGGATTGTGTCCTGCAGATCACTCTCCTTTAGTTTGGCGATCTGCAGGGTTGCTCGCACCTCCTCTAAGGTTCTAATTTCTGTCATATTAAAGTGCAACGTTTAAGGCGATAATGTGTTGGAGGGCGAGGTCACTAACTTTAATTTAATTTACTTTAAAAGTAACTTTAATTGATTAAAACTAGCTGTCTTTTGGTCAGTCAAAATTCCGCGCGCTCCTTACCTATACACCGGAAGTGAGCTAACAATGCAGTGTGCAGAATAAAAATACATCCGTGTTGAAAATAATATCGTACATAATATCATTTCACAAATTATTAAGACTAACACTGCAGCTAACAATGCAGTGTGCAGAATAAAAATACATCCGTGTTGAAAATAATATCGTACATATCATTTCACAAATTATTAAGACTAACAATGCAGCTAACAATGCAGTGTGCAGAATAAAAATAAATTCGTGTTGAAAATAATATCGTACATAATATCATTTCACAAATTATTAAGATTAAAACATTAAATGCTGAAATTACCTCAACGTGTGCAGTTTAGTTGTGTTATCAAACTATATAAATCAAAACATACTATAATTGTATATTTTCTGGTGCATGGAAAATTGAAAACACGGAAAGGACATGCAGGACTGTTTGTTTCAGCGTGAATACAACGCTGCACCGTCAATAACTCACGTTGAGGTCAAATGTTTTTTGTTTAAATATTTTAAGCATGTACCCCTAATTCATTGAGAATGTCCAGCTTTTCTAGAGCTGCCCAGGTAATTTGACACATTTGACACATTTGACACAACGCTGTTGGCGTCACCATTGTTCTATGCAGACGGTATTATTTCATCAGATGCTATGTGGCTAGTACCGTATTCAGTCAGTACGGTAGGCACATGCATAACGCGGTTTAATTTCTCTGTCACGGTTAATAACATTGTTCAGATTTGTATATGTACGTGTGGTTAGCATTTTCTGACGTTCTAAATATAAATTATTTTATGTGGCCATAATTTAAACAGTTGTATTTAACCAAACCTCTTTCATTCTTTCAGCAATGGGCAACATTCGCTCGTTCGTGGTTTCTCATTGACGCTACAATGCAGCCGCCTGGAAAGATAGCCAGCATGTGTTCTGTTAGACTCCAGGGTAAACACAAACCCATCTACCATGCACTGAGTAAGTACTGGAACACACGCAAGCCAATATTCTTTCTGACCGGTAACCTTCTTCTTAACTATCTCTTTCATGCCCAGATCTGATCATATTATTTTCTATTTCTCTAGCCTAGATACCGGTATATCTGCTTTTCGTTAAGTGACTTGGCCACACGATGGCGATAAAGGGCTAATACATTTCCAAAGCAATCTGGGTGTGCCCAGATCGTAGTGCCTTTGATTGATGAGAGATACTTGTCTGTGTCTGGCTAGCCTCTCTTCTCTGTCTTATTGCTTCTTTTAATCAACAGCAGACCGATAGTCTAGCCACGTTTTTCTCAAATCAATTTTCTTGACTTTTCCGTAACTTGCCAACCTGGCCTGTTTTCCTCATGCGTTGCTGAAATGAAACATGTTTCTTTCTGATACAGGTGACTGTGGTGACCATGTGGTAGTTATTAACACCAGACACATTGCCTTCTCTGGGAACAAGTGGGAGCAAAAAGTCTATTCATCACACACTGGGTAAATAAATGCAAACTAATTGAGCAGAAAGGGGAACCTATACAAACTAACTATATAAATACACAGCTCATTTATATCTTTGATTACCTTGAAAAGTGTAATATTACACCAAATGTTGGTGTAATATTAAGATGTTTTTTTTTATCCCCACATATAATTTTTTCACATATTCTGTTTCTGATTCATCTTTTAATGCCATGTATGTTTGTTTACCTTTCCCAAAGGTATCCAGGTGGTTTCAAGCAAGTCACTGCTGCACAACTCCATCTCAAAGACCCCAAAGCTGTAAGTCTTGCCCATAATCCTTTTCAATGGAAGTACATCATTCATTTTGATGTGTGGTCACATGGAGTGAAGAATTTACCAGATTATTATTTTTAGTCCTTTGATAAGTACTTTAATAATTGTATATGCACTGTTAATGCAATGCACAGCGGAATTATTTTATACCACACTCGGTTGTTTATTGTGATAAGCATGATTTCAGCAGTCTGAGGGTGTTGGTTGTATTATAGTATAATATACAGTATTGAGTATGTATTACTCAATACGTATGTATGTATTACTTTTATTATTAAAGGAATACATTTATTTTCAACTATTATTTAGGCGCTATAAATTATAATTCAAGAATGCTGTGGCATACTAATACATAACATTATAGGCCTGTCTAAAATGTACTTAAAATGCAATGCATGAAGGAAAGGAACAAACGTAACTTTCACTGTGCTAATGGAGTTTTATTTTATTTAAATAAACAAATGGCCCACTAGTAGAAGTACAATCTAGTAATTGCTTCAGTCGTGGTTTAGTTGTTGTCAGTGGTTTTGTTACCACAAGGTTTGGAAGGTTGGAGAGAGAAGCGCAATAAAGAGAATTGGCTAGATTCAGTGATTTGTCAGCGTTGCCTCTTGCCAACATTTCTAGCCAATATTTCTGTCCAGTAACTCTGTCCAACATCTCTGTCCAAGCTGAATGGCCCGAACCAGCGCATCAGCGGCTGTTGTGCAGGAACCTGGTCTCTGAATATACAGGCACCCTTTGAACAGAATAACGAAATTCTTTGTATGTGTTTAATCCATCAGATAGTGAAGCTTGCCGTCTATGGCATGTTACCTAAGAACTTGCATAGGCCCAACATGATGCAGCGGCTTCACATTTTTCCTGAAAATGTGAGTCCCGCCCTTTCTCTCTCTCTCTCTTTCTCACTCTGACTATTTCAGAGGTTAAATGTCCTTAACATGAAAGCTAACACAGTTTTGCAAAACTTGAAGAAATCACCATCTCTCTATTGGTGTTTACGGGAGATTTTTATGTACCAGACTGGATTTTGAGGGTTCACTATTCTGGTCACAAGCGATGCAAGACTGTCCTATTCAGTGAGCAGTATTATTGTGTAATTTAAATCTTTTCAAACTATGTTCAAAATATCTTCAGTGCATTTTAACATTTTACTACTAAGAAAGTGTTATGGCCAGTCAATAGATTGATTAAAAAGGAATGCATGCCATTGTTGTCATCCCAAGGTCGAAATGTACCTTTTGTATTAATTCTATCATGAATATTTGCTCCTCCAATTTCTATGTATGAGTTTGATGTAGATATTGTTTTATTTTATTTATTGGATTAGTTACCCTAGTAAAAAAAGAAGCAATTTCTCTTTTCCATCACCGACTTCTCTCTTTTTCTTGTCCGATCTTTCTGTTCCCCAACCAAAATGCATACACACACACATCTCTCCAGGTAGTCCCAGAAGACATCCTGGCCAACCTGACAGAGGAGCTGCCCCAGCCCAGAGAAATCCCCAAGAAGCTCAGCGAGTACAGCCAGGAGGAGAGGGATGCTTTTCCCAGGCTGTGGACACCGTAAGTACATACACGCACAGGCTTGCAGACACAATTGTATCATTGTCCCTGTTCTCCAGTCAGAGTGTGTGTGTGTGTGTGTGAGAGAGAGAGAGAAACCCCCTTTACGGCTATGTGCAGATGCACAAAGTGCACGCTCTCACTCCTCATGGCTATAAGCATACAATCTCTCGGCACAGGCTGATCACTTCCACATGCGTCATTCTGTTCATGGTATCACTTAATTTATATTCATTCCCCATTATGAGGTTACAATAATATTTATTTCACTTGGTTCTTAAGCTGCAACCCTGTAGTGTCCAATATGGCCAGAAGGGGGAAGTGTTGAACCAACCAATGAATTAATATATCCTGTTAATATTGAAAGATGATCAGATTAAAAGACTGTCTGCAGCTGTCTAAAGTGTGTATTTATAATTTAAATACCTAAATTTCAATGCTTTGTGCCAGTCCTATTTATGTGGCAGCAATGACTACTGTACATTGGTTAGTAGTATTTTTAAAACGTTGTACGCTGAAGGTTGTGCACTAATGGGTCATTTGGCTTCGCTAAGGTCGGAGAATTGACATGAGTCATTCACAGTTGAGAACATCTGAATGAAAACTATTCTTCCCTCAGATGTGTTGAAGCAAGCCATTTCATTATAGGACACTTACGAAGAAACGCAGGACAGCATCTGCTATTTGACATTAAACAGATTCATGACTTTTCAGAGCATAGAGATTATTTCGGGTTGGAGATTAGATTGACATTGAGCGTGACCTACAGCGCGATTGCTTGATAATGTAGTCTTGTCTAATTTTTCTGGCCTCAGCCTGTGTGAAACATCACCTTGACAGGTTAACTGAGACTATTCTGTCATTTTCCCAGCAACCCCATGCGTCCTAACATGCAGAGATGAATTTTACCTCTCAAAAGTCTTGTCAATATTGCTAGTTCAAGAAGTACGAGTACACGGTAATCATATATTCAGATTCTGAAGAGTTGTCCAAGATGGCAGCTGTGGTTATGTTTAGATCTCTCTGTAAATACTCTATACACATAGTTATTTAGAATGTTAAGAAAAAATAATTGTTTCTATAATGGATGCTATGGTTTTGAAATCAGTGTCTTTTCTACAAAATATTTGCTTCTTGAATTAATTCTCGTATTTAGGCTTATGTGTTTAGCATGCCTAATTGTAGTTAAGATATTCGAATAAGTAGTGATACATCTATCTGTTATTTTTGGTCGATACGATTGCTGTTTGTCATTTTGCATAATCGACCGATACAGATTTTATATATATATATATATATATATATATATATATAGAGAGAGAGAAAAATAAATAAATTAAATAAACTGAATTAATTTAAGATACATTTTTAATCCAGGTAAACGCATTAAATCAAGAAAAGGCTAAATTAATGGTGAAATTACATTTAATTTTTAATATTTAATTGTCAACAAAGATCGGTTTTCTCTATAGGCCATTAGATAGGAAAATTGGATTACCACAATCTCTTATTTTGACAGAAAATAAGCAAATTCCGATGTCCTGCAGATCTATCGGTGCATCCCTAAAAATAAGCATGGAGCAGCGTGGAAATCAGATGTACACGCTGAGCAAAATATCTAAATGGAAGCTGCCATGTTAATGTTGACAAAAAAATAGGCTGTGGGCAGTTTTTACCTTGTTTTCATTATTGTCTAGTCTGTATGTGTACTCATACAAATTTGTTTGTGTGTGTGTATGTTCATTGCCTCCTGTCAATGTGTGTGTATGGTGATGAATGACCTGTTTCATATTGTTTACTGGCCCAATCTTCTCAGCCAATCAATTTCTTTTCTGGCCTGCTTGTGCGCAGTTGTCAAGGTCAAGCCAATCCTGCTTCTTTATTAAAGATGCAGGCCCTTGCCTGCTTAATATTCACCCAGATCTCCTTTTACACTGTTTAAGCTAACGTGCATGCATCTGCATGCATATGTATGCAAGTGTCTTTTAATTCGATTTTAGTTTTGCCGCTTAGAAAACCTTGGGGAGAATTTGCATATGAGGTTATCATTGAACATGCTTACTGGCGGTGTTGGCGTTGCAAAATGCATTACTCTAATTAATAGACCAGGGGTGCCCAACCCTGGTCCTGGAGGGCCCCTATCCTGAATGTTTTAGATGTCTCCCTGCTCCAACACACCTGACTCTAATGAATGGCTCGTTATCAGTCTCTGCAGAAGCCCATTGATTTGAGTCAGGTGTGTTGGAGCAGGGCGGTAGCTCTCCAGGACCAGGGTTGGGCACCCCTGTACTAGACTGTCCTATGCCACTGTACACATTCATGCACAGATGCAGATAATTCACAAGATAAATGTGCCATAGCTGATAATGTATAATAATTGTCTTTTCTTTCCTAGTACACCCTGCTCTAACACCTGATAAGAAAATAACTAAAAAAGTAGAAAATGGCAAATTATAAGATCGTTTTAGTTGCTTTCTCTCTGTGATATCTTTCTAATGGCTTCTCCCCATCTCTCTAATGTATTTTCTCGTTGCTTTTCCTTAGACCTGAAGACTACAAGATGAAGTGAATACTACATCATGAGACCAAAGCTGATAGTTTGGCCAGGATGTAATATGTCATTGGTTCCCCTTATCATGGGATAGATGTAAGCAGTAATATGGACACACAATGGACACTGTTGCGGCTATCTGTTATCTGTTGCGGTTATTTACTCATGGCAAGTGATATGGTTGAATTGCAAGAATTGGAAAATCCACACATACACACTGGGACTACAATGTAAAAAAATATTTGATATAATCTCTGCTACAGAGCTATAAATGTTTCCATACAATATATACATTTGTCAATCTACAAAAGAGACTCACCTCATTGGAAGGAATTCTATAGTTTAGTTTACTGTTAGAGATGACACAAACCTTCAGTAGAAGGGCACAGACCATTTAAAAGTGGTTTAAATGATGGCAAAGTTGGGCTTCTTTGTGGCTACTCTGTAGATAAATATTTGTGTTTGGGCCATACAGGACATGTATTATGTTCTGGCAGTTTGGATGCTGCGAACCATGCTGCGTATACAGAAGGTAATCTATTAGTTTTCAGTTGAGCCGTGGTTAACCTGAGGTTTGAAGAAAGCTTGGCCACTGCTCTTTGATCTATTTCTTTATGTTGTGTGTGTGTGATTGTCCCTCTGTTGAATATGAATGTTTTCTAGTTCTACATTGTAGCAGGCTAATGAACAATAAAATAGCAATGTTCTTGTGCAGTGAAATATTTTATATTGCCGAGTGTGACTAATTTGTCATGTACACAAGAGTTCTGTAATGTCATTACAGTTTTATTGGTTATAAAAACAAACAATACAAGAAAATAAATAAGACACAATTGTGCCAAACAAATTATTGGTCAGACACATTTTATGGGGAGCTGATCTTAAATCCACTGAGTAAATTGTACAAAAAGAAGAGAATAATTTTCTCTATTCAAGACTAGATAAGAAAAAGGATGGCTGCACAGAAGAGTGATCACAAGTTAAACTGACTTGCTATATTTCTAGCAAATGATTTCCATGGTGACTGTGCAGAACAATAACTAAACCGTTATGATAAATGGTCAGATTAAGAAAACCAAGAACAGCTCTGTTGTCAAATAATGGGGGAAGTGTTGTATGTGAGGGGCTTCTAAATCAACTTGAGTCTGACTGTGAGAGTAAAGTGTATACTCTACACACAATTGGAACATTTCCATCAGCAGACAAAAATGGAATCACTAGTGGAAGGCTTTCTTTTAAGTCGATGGACAAAAAAAACTAAATCCACAGAATCATGTTGACTTTTTACACAAGAAAATAAACATAAGGGAAACAGGAACACCATTATATAAAGCAGCATGTACAAATGTTATCACTTTATAATTCATGATTTAAATGTAACAAGCTAGCTACATAGAAAAGAAAACAAGATGTGGTCTTGACGGTTGGCTCAAATGTGACATGCAGCTTCACAAAAACGGTCAACGTGAAAGCGTCTTTAGACGAGCATAGATCTGTGTTCTTTTACACTGACACTCAACAGTACGTATGTAAATCAGGCACTTTTTTGGGTCCCCCTTAACAGAATTCATGAGTCCATGGGGCATTTATTTACATTGTTTAACCTGGTGGCACAAACGCATAGGGTAGATCTTACTATAGTTTAAAATAAGGGAGTTTGCATTTGTGTGTACTGCAAATACACAAGTAGATCTGAATGTCTACTGGTATACATGTCCATGAGTGCGTGTGTGTGTGTGTGGTGTGCAGGGCTCAAGCACTTGAGATGAGTCCACCGTTTTGGCCTTCCATCTCCTCGCTCTCCTCCATGACAATGACATCGCCGCTCGGTCGCCCGGTTAGGTGGCGGGGAAACCGCCGGGCGACCCCGGGTGACCTCAGCTCCGTGTCCTCTCCGTGGCCAGGACTTGAATGGTGACCGTGTGGCTGCAAGGGGGCTTGTTGGGGGTAGCGCTGCGGGGGGTACCCGCCATAATGGGGGTCTTCGTCCTCGTCCCTTCCCTGGTCATTGTTATAAGCCACTGCTCCGGGGTTGTAGGGCTGGCAGCCACCACGAGGCAAGACTTGGGGGGAGTGGGGGATATTGGGGATCAGTTTCACTGTGGAGGCAGCTGTGGTACTAATGCTAAACTATCACTGCTGATGTCATGGGGTTTAGTGATCAGCCTGTTGTTTCAGATGGCTGGGCATTATGCGTGGAAGCAAGCTTTTACAGCAGCACAGCTAAGAATTACAGCAGAGGTCAAATGTGCAAATTATTTCAATTTATGTTTGTCATAAACCTGTCCTTTAATTATACCTGCATTGGTAAAATATCTTCCCTGAAGAATGGGTGGAATTTGGCCTAGGCCTTAGTACTATGTATGAAACATAGACAATACAGGGTGAATCGGCTTAGCAGTTTCAGCAAAGCAACAGAAATATAGAAAAATAATTGTAATAACATTATGTGTCCCTGATGGGGAACCCCCTTATCTATTAATACATAATTATATTGAATCTGGGGCACATAATGGGATTTTATGCTCAGACCTTGGCTTTGTACTGATAGTTGTTAGTTGGAGAATCACAAAAGCCCACCAACACTTGATCATTATTTAGTTGGTTCTTTGCAGCTTATAGACATGCTGTTAGTCCTCTGGTAGATTGATTTAGGTGCTCCAGCAACTAAGCAGGATGAAGGCTTTTAGATTCAAGTCAACAAGCCTTTATAAACAGATAGCACTTAAACTCAGTGGTGGTGATAATTAAAGCAATGCTTCTTAAACTTTTTGGTCTCAGGGGAAGGAACACTGCTCTCATTCTGTCTCAGAAACTGACAAATATAAAACGACTGCCACTGCAAGGAGAACTGCTTTCTTCAGAACAAATGCTTAAAGCTAGAGTTAAATAAGCAATACAAAACATTGATGAATCGTCTTTTTTCACAGATAACGTTAATTGAAAATACTGTTTGTTTTCTATAAATATGCTCAGCAAAGCAAAAAGATGATTCAGTGATTCGTCACTTTACCGTATATCAACACGACAATCTTACAGTTGGGATTTAAGCAATGCCAATGTAATCAATCAAGATATGCAGGCCAATGGTTTGGTGAAATGTGTATCTATGGGGAAATAAACCTGAAAAGATGTTTTACCAACAACCCCAAACCCCTCTCCCCAATGGGAATCAGTCAGGAATCTATAAGGGCTCATTAAGCGGCCTATTGACTCCGTCTCGCTTCAGTCTCTCATTGAACAGATGGAGGGCAGCGTTAGGATGGACGGAGGGACAGGAGGAGGAGAGGACAGTTGGAGCGCTAGGAGAATGTCCCTTCAGTAGTCATTCTCATAGTCCTGTTGAGCTTTGGTACGAAGCAGTAAGAAAGAACAAGAGACAGAGTGGAGGAAGACAGAAGCACAATGTTACCTGATGTCAGCAAGAGAACCCAGCACCCACTACCAAGTTAAACAGCTGGAATCTCCTTTAGGATCAGAAGATTCACAATGTTAGCCACACCAAAAGCATATTTACCAAGATAATGAAATGTTCTGTTTATCTTTTTGTGCAAATAAAGAATTCCAATGAAAAAGAAAGATGAAATAATAAAATATTAGTATTATTGTTACTAATAAATAGGTAGAAAAGAGTTTTAAAGATTCATATGTCCCTCTCACCTATAGACAATTGTACAGTAGTCAAGTAACATCCACAATTTAACTTCTTTCATTATTACTCTAAAGTCTAAATCCAGTGTCAAGCTTTAGAGAATAGATGTAATTTATGGGCTTAGGTAGTGAGATAATGTCTGAGCAGATATCTGCATATCAATTACAGTAACATGGTATAACTGAGACTGAGAATATACTGAGAAGAAAGGGCAATGTATATATATTTTTATCTTTATGCAGGGAATATGTTTCAGATTTACAATAATTAAAGTTACCAATATACTGTCTCACTAGAAGTTTTCTTTTGAAGTAATGTCATACATATTAACAGGATGACTTGTGACTCCAGGACAAGATCTGAATACAGTGGCCAACCTCTAACAGTTGTGTGTGACTAACTTTTATATGAAGACAGTAAAAAATAGGCCTGGTCATTGACACAGCTTTTAATCCTTCAGAGTGGCTGCATAAACCTCACTAGAGCAACTCTATAAAACTCAGCTTGCTCTCCAATTCACTGAGGTTTATGTGGACAATAATTGTTATAAGACTTGGTACTGTGAATAGAATGCTTCACTGTCTTAAACGCCTTTAAAAAACAAAAAAAAAAACAAAGCTGTGGTTAATTGTGACCTCTAAAGTTATGTAATTATTAGGGGCGGGAGAAGAAATCGATACTGCACAGTATCGCAATATTTCCCATGGCGATACTGTATCGCTACACGGACGCCAAGTATCGCAATACATTTTTTATTTTTGTTTATTTGTTTATTTTTAACTTCATTATATAAATTGCACATGAGAATTTTACTAATATTTATGACATGTTCATGTCAGTTAGTCAGCTTGACAATCACATTTTGCAGCAATACAATTTATGTGAGATGAACAAACTGATGTTGACATATATTTCCTTTGGCAACATCATTTTAAGTTTAATAAAAGTAATAAATTGCAAAATATCGCAATATTTTAAAAATCGCAATAATATCGTGTTGTGATAATATTGTATCGTGGGGCTTCTGGTGATTCCCAACCCTACAGTAATGCAGACAATTTTCACTAGTCAGTACAAATTATAAATATTTTTTTCATGCTTATGGAAAATAATTAATTAAAACTATACAAAAAAATTACTCATTTCAGTCAAAGTTTCAAATGCGCACATGCAACAAAAATACATTCAGAAATTCCAAGTAAAATATCCACACACATATTGTGCACACGCAATTGTTTCAGCCGGTGAAGTCAGATTTAACCATCCTCAATGTGCTGTGTGAGTGTCAAAACACATGAAGTGCTGATGAATTCAAAGCTCTGACTGGATCCAGTCATTTTTTGTGCAGTATGTGGGTTTGCATTATTTACCCATTAATTAAGTACACCTCAATTTGAAGACATTTAACAGCACAGTCAGCGCTCTTACCTTTTGCATTTAAACTTAATTGAGTCTTTGTGTGCACATTATACATAATATTCAGGCTTATTTAGGGTGCTATGTAAACCAGGATTGGCGTGTAGTGATAGTTACCTGCAACGTTGTACCCCAGACATGAGTTCTGGTCACAGTAGCCTGGTGGGCCAGACACTCCTGTGGACCCTGGGGTTCCCGGTCTCCCTGGCGTCCCCTGGCTGCCTGGTCTGCCGAGGGGACCCTGGCTGCCTGTTCTCCCTTCGCCTGGTAAACCTGAATGTGGAGTCAAAGTTCAGCCGAGCCCAGCCTCTGTACTGTTAATGGAAAAACTGTGGATCTCAATAGGGACGATGGAGGGAATGCATACATGAAATACACCCACAGTGATTTGTACGTTGATGTTACACGCTTCACTCTCTCAAATCACCAATACTGTATGGTATAAGTTGATGTTCAATTACTGTAGAACAAAAATGAGGGCGCGATGAACATGACTGTCCCTTACTGAACATACTGAGGACTAAATGTGCTAAAGACAGACAGAAAGACAAAACATATGGCTAAGCTAGAATTCAGTGTCTTTTTCCTTAAACCCGAGAGCTCTGTTTTGTGTTTACACAGTAGAAAAAGGCTCCATCATCACTCTGCAGAAATATGAAATCAATAGTTTAGGGGGTTTTCATTTGCCAAGTGCTAAAATTACTATCCTGCAAACTACAGAGGACTATGCACACTGCCTTGGCACACTCTTTCGGAAAATACCTTTTTTTGTTTGTTTGTTTTTTCATAATAGTTATTTGATAACAGAAAAGCTTCCGGGGAATTGTGATGGTTCGCTATGTGAGTATTGATCGCGCACAACTAAACAGAGAATCTCTGCATTGATATGTCTTTCTCATAACATAAACCTCACCTGTACACGGTGAGGGTACAAAAGAAAAATCAATACTTGTTGTCTTATTCTAGGGAGACAACATAGTCTTAAATGTCTCGGTGTTATTGTAGACAGAGAGTTAACAGTCCAAATCAGATTAGGGACCAGGCAAAACAACTGTAAAGCCGCAGAAGAGATGACGCATAATTTTCAAGTAGCCAAGTGAACCACAATATTGTGTGGTCCAACTTGAATGAACCTCACAACAGCGTGTGTGTTTGTGTGTGTGTGTGTGTTACCTGGAGGGCCGGGTGGTCCTCTAGGCCCCTGGGTTCCTACCCCAGGACCCCCCCTCTCCCCCTTCTCTCCAGGGAGGCCTGAAAACACACAGTTAGAGTTCAGCCTGAAGCTTAAAGCAAGGAGCAATGCCTCAATGCTTCAGCGTTTGTAGTGCATGGTGTGTGTCCCCCATGTGGCTTCAAGAAGAGTCCTGCTGAACCAGCAGTCATAATAATGGTGTTACGGCTATGCTGACAGATAGAGTATGAGGTGCAAACATTATGTCAATTTGAATGGCTTAATGGAATCCCATCCGCAGACCACTTTTAAACCATAATTCTCACAGTTTAAAAATAACTTTCCTATAAAGGCTCCATTGTCTTATATTAGTATTTCTTCAAAACAACTGAAATCGCAATGAATAGTTTGCAAGTGAATCGGAACAGTGTCCCTAAGTGTGATTGCTCACAGAAAAAGCTTCTTATTTGAGCCTGTGATTCCACATGCTTTCTGTTGAAATGGACCATGTGGCGCATGTATCTGAGAAGAAACAAGGCTGCGTGCCAACAATAATGAGTCTAATCTTCTTAAACATGCTACTGACCTCCCATGCCTTCTGTAATTGGCAGGTTTAACTCCGTTGTGTGAATGACTTATGTGTTGTGTGTGTGTGTGTGTGTGTTGGCCCAGTGCTTCCAGACTACAAATATAGCCCCGAGGACAACAAGGTCTAGACAGGCGTTAATAAGCTGAGGAGAGGGCAAAACTCCTGGACTGTCTCCATTGGTGGTTGTCTCAACTCTGAGTGTGCGCGTTAGTATGCCTGCTGTGGAAGATATTAGACTGAAAAAGTAGTCTTTTGTCTTTTTAAAGGCTTTTTGCCATGCAAATTACAGTGACAGGGGAATTAAATTATGTATGGTAAACCTACTAGATTTTAGCAGGACAAACTCTCCCAGGAATCAAACCACTAACTGTCAGTTACATGAAAATAATTAAGTATAAAGACTGCATATATATATATATATATATATATATATATAGAGAGAGAGATAATGTTTGTAGATGACAAAATACGTAGAACCCACAATATAAATAATAGTGTTTTTTAGATTACATTACATTATATGTTTTAGTTTTCTACAATGGTTGCGTCTTTGTCTGCCCCAATATGATTAAAGTTGGGTAGTCTAAACACTTTTTGTTTGAATAAACAGTTTACCATGCGCAGCTTGCAAACAACATCTAATAGTAATTTCAGTTGTGTCACATTCATAAATGTAAAGTTAAAGGAAAATAAATCTTTCTGACTTCACCATCTTTGTGAAACTGTTTTGTGTGTACCAGTGGTATTAATACTTTAAAATTACAACGGTATTTCTACCTTTTACTGCTTTTCTGTATTCTAGGCAGGGATCAGAAAACGTTTGTTTGTTTTTTATTCCTGTATTGCTTTATCAAGTGTCAAGCGTTATACAGGGGTATTGGTGAAAGAAGCACTGAACTATCCTGGCCTCCTTTCCACACTCACCTCTCTGCCCAGGCTGTCCACTCCGGCCACTGACACCAGGGAAGCCTGGTCTGCCCGAAGGGCCCTGCTCTCCCTGTGGCCCCGGGGGTCCCGTGCGACCGGGCTCTCCAGGGGGTCCTGGCACAGTGCGTACGGACGCCGCTGGGGGGTTGGGAATATGGTTCAGGATGGAGTTGTAGCGAGACAGGTGGCCTGGAGGGGAGAAACCTGGAGTTATAGGACCTTCTCGATTGTTGGCTCATCAAGGTGGCTTAGCTTTTTAAGTGACAACATTGAGAACAGGACCAAAAATTGGAAAACTAAATGGGAAAAACGTGCATTATAATGCTAATGCTGCCACCACTATTATTACTATTACTATTAATACTATTAAAAGTGGCAAACATTTAATTAAATAATGCAACCCTGACTCTATACATAGTGTGTCATATTGAAATAAATTAGGGGAGAGGTTTGTAGTAGCTAACATGACTACTCACTCTGGATGAGCTGTTCACAGACCTGCCGTGCAATGTTACGTATTACAGCTTGGGACTGCACGTCACCCTGAAGGACAACAGCAGCAAAACACACACACATGACAACACGCCCAGCAGACGCACAATAAAGTACAAACACACGAGGGATACCGCAGCTCCATCTGGGCACTCGCAGTAAGGTAATCCTCCAGACCACTGGTTGATGAATTGGCCTGTGTGGGTGTGTTTCATGAGTGTACTCCACCTTCGTTCCACACTATGTGCCCAGGGTGTTCTCATAGACCCAACACAACAACCAAATCACATTTATTCAGAAGATTCCTGAGAATAACAAATCTCACAGTGGGCCAGAACATTTGGTTTTGAAAAAAATTATTATTATTGTTTATATACTAAGCATTTTCCACATTCAGTCAGAGGTCTGTTAAGACCAATTAGGAACCATGTTTGTAAATGTCACAGATGTGACATATAAAAATGGAGATCAGCCCAAACCAGAAAATAAAGTAGCTTTAATCAAAACGTATTAGCAGTTGTACGCAATTTCCCCTTTGCCCTTTACCCTTTTCTGTTATTGCCAAGGAAGGTTTTATTGGCAGCCTAAACTGTTGGTTACATCACCGGAGAGGACTTTCAGAACCAATTGTCTTTAAGAAATAGGTCAACACTTAAAACTTATTGTGTCAGATATTGTTGAAAAGTAACAAGCTTCACGCCGCTTGACTTAACAACTTTTACTGCTCTAAAACAGACGTCGGCAAGGATGTTGGAAACAGAGAGACAGGGTTGATTATAGTACATAGAGAATGGCACAAACACTTATTACTAGTAGCATACAGATACAGTACAAACTAGCTTAACTTAATGTGTTATATTAAACATGGTTTAACATGGGACAATTAAAGTGCTATTTGTGACTATTCCAGCTTGTTGTCCCTTGCTTGATGACACCTACAGTACAAGTGCATGGCTCTTGTGTGGTTATGGCCTGGCAACTGGGCTAGCTGAGTATACACTCTACTCTGCTGCAGTCACAATACTTCAAACCATTTGAGTTCATCCTATCTAACATGAGCTGCAAATGGAGGGTGGAAAGACGAGCAATAGAGAGAGAGAGAGAGCGAGAGCGAGAGAGAGAGAGAGAGAGCGAGAGAGAGAGAGAGAGAGAGGTGTTTATAGAAGACTGACAAAGAGGAGAAGAGAGGAGTGTTTTTAAATAAGAAATGGCTGGGAAAGGGCAGATAGTGGTTTGGTAATTCGCCTCCTTTATAAAAAGGGTGTGAAACATTAGGGAATAAATTGTCTGGGTTTCATGGCGTCAGCAGAATAACAAGATCTCCACAGCAACGTGGAGCGGTAAAAAAATGATTTGTTCTGAGACGCAGTAGAAGGATGTGAGCCAATCACTTACTCTCTCCCCCTTATCGCCTTTGGTACCGGCAGAACCCTGCAACACAACACAAACAGAGGGAATATAAACATAAGAAGCACCCCCATCTCTCTCCCCTACTGTATACTCCCTGCTTGACCTCCCCCCATCTCAAACCATAACTTCCTTCATGTGCCTGTTAGTGTAACGCACGCACACACACACGCGTGCACACACACAGCTTGTGTTGCTAAGCACATGACATGAAATTGAAGTCCAAAGGCAAATACTGTATAAGACTGTGGTGTGCTGATATGATTAATATCATTTTTGGTGCTGGTACAACCTTTAAAGATTGGTTGGTCTTGGAGGAAATACAAGCTTGACCACAAACTGGCTGTCTGGATGTGTGTGCGTGCGTGCGTGCGTGCGTGCGTGCATGCGTGTGTGTGTGTGTGCGCGTGTTGAAATACTGTAGAACAAAAACAAGAAAGATCACATTAAAATAGTGAGAGTTGTGTGTCTGCCTCTACAGTCATTTCTGGCATTTACATATCTGGGGGCAGGCCATTAACTTACCAGATGTCGGTTCGATTGTATTTTCAATAAGTTGTGCTCAACTGTTTTAGCATTTTGTATGACGAAAAGTATGAATTATTTTGTCTTACGGCAAAAACCATATTCACATACTGTAGTGTTGGAGTCCAACAGACCTCTAGAAGTTTCAGTAGTCATCCCTCGTACATAATATGTTATAAGTAATTCAATATTGTCTCGGGGCAGAAGTGTTTGAGGCTGTAAGTGCAGAACAAGGGGACTACACTACACATCTCATGACGCTAGAGACCAAGTTTATTATAGAAATCTATGAGATCTGTTAGTAATACATTTCTTTCTCTTCCAATAAATCTCTAAGTGTGTGTGTGTGTGTTTATATGAGCATAGGTAGTGTACAGTACCTGCATCCTTCACTTGTATATCTGTGTGTGTGTGTGTGTGTGTGTGTGTGTGTGTGTGTGTATGCGTGTTGGGGGAGTGATTTATTGTCCTGTTTGTTTCTCAGCCAAACTTTCCTATTGCCCTTCACAAGTGACCCTACAGGCTGGATTAGCTGTCATCAAACTCATATTATCATCCATTCCTTTTAGCATTACAGAAATTGAAAACCTAAACCGTTACCCATATATCACTTTCATTGTTAGTTCTTGACAGCTGCATCTCCTATTTTATTCTTATATTCTGTTATTATGTGAATGATTTGGTGTTGGTGATTAACATTATCTCATTTTGTTTTAGGACCTCAAGTCAAACATTAAGCTGTTTTACATGAGTTGTCAAAATACACTAAACGGGTGCATTCAGTTTTATAAATCATGTTTATGCCCATCTAGAGAAATGTAATATATGCTTATTGAAACAATATCAGGATGAGGAAAAACAAAGAATGGAACTGGGATGATCCTGGAAATACAGTACAATCAATATTGGAAGAGGGCCGGGGTTTTGTTTCCATTGAAACACATCGGTGACCCTTTGTTCACTGAACTACCAGAGGTCATGTCTTCTATGTTCATTCGGATAAATGTCAACTCTTCCTGGGTGGTCTCAGTGGGATAAATGTACTGTAAGACGAGTCCATGGTCAACAAGATAAGCTTATGTTTTGTGGAGAGAACTGTTAATATATAGCCAAATGAGATTTGTCCTTTAGAGCAGGGGTTCTCAAATGTTTTGGACCAGGGTCCCCTTACAGGGGAGAAAAAACTCCAAGGATCCCCTCATAATTGTATCACTAAAAGGCACGGAGCTCAAATCAAAACAGAATCGCTCCTCGGTCCTCTGCGGGCCGCATCACACTCGAAATGCACTGTGAAGCAAACCGTAGTGCTACGGCTTTGTTGATACGAGCGGTCAATTTGTTTATGTTACTATTTACAGAGCCAGGGAAGTATCAAATTATTAGTGTACAGTTAGTGGTACAGTTTTGATTTGAGCTCAAAGTTAGCAAGAATGACTGACCCTGCCTTTAAGCATATGCTTAGAGACATTCTAAAAGTCTATAAGGACTTTGATATGTTTCCTACCATATTTTCTTAGATGCCATTGGAACTATTTGAAAATCCTACTTTCTTAATTTAGCTAGTTTTATCTAATCTTCATTTCACTCGTCTGACATAGGTATTTATCCATGCTCGCTCACTGCAGTCACTTCACTAATAGTGAATATGTCAAGCTAGCTAGCAGATAAAAGGTTCGTTGTGACCTGCATGAAGTGATTGATTCATGACAGATTGACGTGATATGTCACAATCAAGTTAGAGGTTTTATTAGCTATAGATAAAGTGGGTATTGGACACAATATGTTTGTTTTATTGGTGCAAATACTCGCCATAGACAGATATGACATTTTCAAAAACATTATTATACTTTTTCTTTACATGTATAACTAATTATTTCGCAGACCCCCAGGCAATAGGCTGCGGACCCCACTTTGAGAACCAAACCACTGCTTTAGTGCACAACTATAAATAAACACAAATATGCTACAATACAAAGTAGAAAATAATAATATATGTATATACTGTATTTGTACACGCCTTGGACTAAACGGTGGTGGCATGTGCAATTTGCAATATTGACGCGACTCGAGGTTACAGGATAGAATGTAATTGTTTCTGTCTGTGTGCGCTAGTGTGCTGCGTTGGCCATCTGCCATCGTTAATGTGGATCAAATGTGTTCGTTGCGCTTCGCTTGTGTAACTTTCCAGACATCTGATCCGAACTGTGTTAAGGACATCTGGTTATTATAATAATAATGGTATGGTTATCACTTTTCCTCCAGAGTCACGAATTGAGAAAATGTTGGATTGATTATAAAAAGAAAACGTTTATTAAGCTGCCAGTGACATGAAAATGTATCTCACAAACATAGATCGAACGATCTCTTCTTTTCTACACTCTGTCTCTCCCGTTAGCTATTCGGCTTCCTTAATATCCACACCATCCACATGTAAATATGGCCGCGTCAGACTCTTCCGCCCTACGTAGCCCTACACGACGACGTCACAGCTACCCTAGCTCTCTCTAAATACCTGCAACATAACACCTGCTTGCATTGTGTATCTCTTCCCAATAGCTTTAAAATGAAGATAGAAGTGTTCTCTTTAATGTTCCAAATTGTTGGTGATTTAAAATGTGTCTATATGATATTTTAAACATGAATATATAGTAGCAGCAAACAACTACTATTTTCAGGCTGGAGCTGTGGCGCAAGACTGGAGCTGTGGCGCTGTGACCACATGGATCTGTGTTCAAATTAGGGGTGTACGATATTGACTAAATGTGATATTGATCATGGAAAATGCAATAACGATATAATTTTCAATATTTTTAAACATAAGTAAAACCACAAAGGTTATGGGAAAATGCATCAAAATAACTAAATGACTAACAGTAATATTGGACCGGTACAACAGCAGTAATTCCAAGCTACCGAGGAGGCATTCTTTTTGGCCACTAATGTTTCCTCTTCAATCTCTATTATGTCATTAGCTTCCTCAGCAACACATCTTACTGTTCTGTCTAAATTAAACCCGACTAAGCCAAACAACCAATGGACGTATCTCTCCACAAAATAAAGTAAATATTGCACTTCCTGCCAAATTTTCGATATGATATTGCGTAACGTGATATTGCAATAACGATACTGAGTCGATATATTGTGCACCCCTAGTTCAAATCTGGGCTGCGGTAATTTCCCGATCCTTCCATGATATCTCTCTCCCACTCACTTCCTGTCTTCTCTATATGGTCCTGTCCATAAAATAACAAGCTAAAAAAAATGATGAGTTACATCGAGATTAATCACAGCAATTCCGAGCGATTAATAAGTA
>JAODUK010007514.1:0-31442 GCA_027564635.1 Typhlichthys eigenmanni | reverse complement strand
AGGCTGGATTATTTGCAGTTATATTGCTGCATCCTTGGTGTTGCTAAGACAACGCTTGATTTCAACATAATTGCATTTAGCCACCCCCACTGCTCGCTGATTGGTCTGCCATCCAGGGTGGCTGTGAGAACGCTAAAGTAATTCCAGTTTCCAGACTATAATAGTCGGGCGGAGCCAGCATAACACCAACCTATTTGAATAAATACCTCAGGCAACTGGAATGGGAATCATATTATTTTTTAGTGAACCAATCCTGCAAATTTGACCTCAAAGTTGTCTGCTGTCTCGACAGGGCAATTTGACATATAAAATTCCCAACTTAAAATGGAAATATCCTAAATGAAACACTGTCTCAATGGAAGTAAACATTGATAGATAACCTCATTGATGTAGGAAGGTAGTCACAGTTTTAACAAAAGTTCAATATACTGTGTCTCTTTTGTCTACCTGCCTCTAAGAGACCGACTCTGACATTGTTGGTGGCTAGACTGAGTTCCTTGTTCAGCCGTGGCAGCAGTCAATGTCAGAAATTGATGATTGTGAAAGAGACAACTGAACCGCTGAGAGGACTGCAAAGGAGGTCCCTGCAGGGGATTGTGCAGGACAGGGTTTCAATCCTGGTCCCATTGATCTCACTGCTGATGGAGAGCCAAGTGACGTAGCTGAGACCAATCTGTAAACGGCACAATTTTCGGAAAGTAAACTTCTTACTCCTTAGTACCTTATTTTACTGCCATTTTATATTATTCAGCAGTCACATTAATCGAATAAATAATCTACAGATTTGTTATGAAGATATTCATTAGATGCAATCCTGCCAAGGGCATTGCGTTTGTTGGAGTCAACAATGCCGGAGATTGTTTATGTTTGACCTTTATAAAAACAAAAACATCTCGCCATAGGGTACTCCTCCAGAAGCCCCGCCCTTCAACTTGGACACACAATGTCATGGCTGGGATAGTGGTGTGTGGTGCGCTCTGCACCACTTTGTTTGCGTTCCCCATTTACAAAGGCAGGGCTGTGTAGAAACACCCGATTATGTTTTAAGCAGTCACTGCAGAACAGAGCTAGATATTTGATAACAATGTATTATCTTGCAATCACTTACCCTACTTTTACTTAACATGTAATTGTGTAATATTGCACTCTGGTACAACACTATCCTAAATAATATTGATGTCAGGCTACAGCACTTGACTAATTGTGATTTGGTTTGAGGATTTGGAATACATTTGTGGTAGTGCTTTAGCTGTAGCACTACCTCAAATATATATTTCAGCACAGGCCATCTGTCCATTAATTAAATTCTTAAATAATTTATTATTACAAAATTAATGTTACAGTGGAAAGTGAATTTTGGGCACTATTCCACGATACCAGCACTGCTTCATGTTCAAGACTATCTTCAATTTCTTTATCTCCAACTCCGCATCAACGGTTGACCTTTTGTTTCCCAACTAGAACTGCGTCTTATTACTCGAAAGAATGTAAATCTGACCCTTAGTCTCAGACAGAAATGCATAGTCAAGTATCTCACGCCTGCATACAAAGAGCCTAACCTGCAATAGGCCCAAGCAGCCACCCACACGGGCTGAATGTGATACGTAGGCGTCCCACATACTGCCCGTACTGTCGTGAGCATACAATTCAAAAGAAAGCTCAGTGCTAGTTCTTTTTTTCAGCTCTGTATGATAAAAAGAAACTGTCATGAATAAAACATCATCTGAGATATTTTTCATGCATGAGCAATTTCTCTTTCTCTGTGTAAAGGTGCTGCAGTGTTCGGAGCGAAGACACATCATCAATTTCCACCGTCTGCTTTTAAAACATTGTTTAAACTTTGACAAGTGCCCAGAGAAAATCAATGGGTGAGTAATAATAACCTCATTCTCGCTAACATAGTCCTCCCCCCCCACACACACACACACACGCACACACACACACACACACACACATTCACCGGAGCTCAAACTTTAGAGATATCAAAGAGGGTGTGTTTTCCAGAAGTCTGATTGAATAGAATAGAAGCTTGTTTAAAGTGAAAGGCTGGATCGAGGACATTTTAGAGCTGCTTGTCTCTGTCAGGGAGCTGTTTTCATCTGAGCTCACTATTGGCCAGGCTAATGAAGCTTGATACCAAACTGCAGTGTATCGTTCACAAATAGCCCCGCTGTGCTGCATATGCTAGCCCTTGTGGGTAGTCCGCTAATATGTAGCCTCGTTCAAGAGTCTTATTCAAGTAGAAATCTCACATGGGAATAATTAATTCTGCTTAGAGTGAGCCCCAGTCGGTGCCTCAGCTATTCTTTCTAACTCTTCACCCCCATGTTTCACGAGCAGCTCCAAACCAATGCTACTGTGGTTTAAAAACAATATTGAACTTTTGTGAAACCCTTTTAACTCTGTCCACATTTTGTTCAGACATAACAGCAGGATTCCGTGAGGGAAGACAGAAGTTTATTGATCAATGCCATAGCATATTTGGGTATTTGCAATAAATAATGAAGCGCTTTACTTCACATATATTTACAGATAGCTAATTTACCTTAAAAATAAATCCATGCCAGTTTGTTTGGGATGAAAATAATCCTTTAGTTACAGTATGAGGTGAATGCAATCAATGTTATCATTCTAACTTGACTTGACTGAAATAAGTATATTTTTAGACTCTGGGCTGGGAATGCTACAGAAAGATACTTGCTACAGATGCATTAGAAATGTATGTTTTAAGGATGCATGTCAGTCTGAATGATGGCAATACAGTAAATCACCCTGCCACCAGTCTTCCCATTCTGACGCTTTAGTCTGAGCAGCCACTGAACCTCTTGACCACATGTCCGTGATTTTATGGATTTATGCAGATTATTACCTGAGTCGATATTTGCATTTCTGGCCAAGTGTACACAGGCATACCTACCTAATAATAAGGTGTCAGTGCAGTTTGCCAACCGCCAATAGACAAACAACAAACAAATAAATGAAGTGGTTTTGATAGGTCTCCTCTCTGGCCAGCAGTCCTCTTGGAATCCCTGAACAAAACAGCCCCCCCCCCCCCATAACAACGTGAGCAGCTTGAGTGAGACTAGCTTGGCACCGTCCTATCCCACCTTAACAGGGTAGAGCTTTGTGTGGTGGCCAACTTGCCTGATTGCATTGCTTGTTAGGCTGTCTTTGATCGTTAGGCAGAGCAGTGTCACCGCCTTTGATGTCATCAATTATAATTTGCTGTAACTTTGATCTCGCCAAATATTAGCACAGTCTTTTTGTGTGTGTGTGTGTGTGTGTGTGTGTGTGTGTGGTGGGGAGGTGGGGGGGGTGATGCTGTTGGACGAGCGCCGCAGACTGAAACCACTCTCCTTGATGCAAGACGTCTGATCAATTATTTACCTGAGTGGATTCCCTCCCCCTTCTTCAGTCTGTCTTCATGCTGTTGCTGTTCGCTCAGGGTCACCTGGGTGGGACGGAGAGACCGAGGCAAGGCAGACAGCGCGCAGACGGATGCTGGGAGACGGATTGATCTGTAGCCCGTATCATGTGACACGCCCGTATACCTCGGAGGCATCTGTCCTGCTCGTATGGCGGGGAGAGGGATGATGATGATGATGATGATGATGATCAGCTGTTTGCCTTCCACTCTCTGTGAAGACTGCTTTGGGAGGCCCAGGGGTAGTCAGGCCGGATATGCTTCCGTCCTATTCATCACCGGTGCCCAATAAGGTCAACTTGTCCCTTTTCAATTTAAGAATTTCATTATTTCATTTCAGGACAACTGACCTGCACAGTGCATGTTCGCCATCTTGTCTCTCCTGCCTTAGATTGTGTATGGAATGTGTCTGGAAGGTTCTTCTATACCCGTCCCTATACTGTAGCGCCCGAGGTCTTATTTAAAGGTGTGGTTGGCCATTCTTATCTAATACACTTTTTGTCGAATTCAGCGTATAGCACGCACAAATATAAACTGGTGTTCCTACACAGCCCTGGCATTGTACATAAACATAGAGGCTCATAGCCTCTCCTAGTGTTCAGGCAATGTGTGGCCAACATGGGGGCGGAGCTTCAGAGGGGAGAGTTGTTTGTTTTTCAGTTCGTATAGCAACAATCTTTTTCCAGTATCGCTTACTCTACCTTTAACTTCACAGTGCACAGTTGTTTCAACATGAATAATGAATGAGCTGTGGAGGGAGTTTTTGTTAATAAGGTATTTCATGAATCATTTTATAATTACTACAATGTACTTCAGTTACTTATCTGTTGGATTATTTGCTTCAGCCTTACTGCTAAATTAAACAAACAATCAGAACCAAATTAACAAAAAGCTGGCAGGTTTAAAGTGAAATTTAAATGTTGCATTACTTTGTATAAACATAAAGTTTCCTCACAGAGATGAATGTTTGAAGAGGGGAATTGATCTTGATGTATGAAAATGCTTGTATTGTAGGAGAGATTACTGACCTCAAACACTGATGGCAGTGTCTCCTACACAGCATGCCTTCTAAATGGACTGCATTTATATAGCACCTTCATCCAAGCGCTTTACGTTATTTTGCCTCACATTCACACACACGGTGATTGCTGCCATGCAAGGTGCAACCAACCACCAGGAGCAGTTAGGGAGTGAGGCATCTTGCTCAAGGATGCTTACAGGTAGGTCAACCCCAGGGTTTGAACCCACAACCTTCTGGCTGGGAGCCCAACACCCAGACCACTTGACCATCCTGTCCCCTCTATTCACACGGCCAGTAATAGATGGCACACACATACAGTAGACTACCTTATGTATCACAGTAAAAATGAAATGCCTTTTCTCTTGCTGTGTAACGTGACTGACTGCTTCAACACTGCAAAGGCTCTTGTGGAGCCAATTTTAGAACTTTTCATTGCTTTCGGGTGAATGCTTGTGTAATACAGTACACCTCATAAATATTGAGGAACAGTTGGTGAAACGGACCCTAAGGTAAAGCATTGGTAAACTCAGCGAGTGCATATTGGATGGTGGCAGTATTTATTTAAATCTTCTGCGTTGTGCCTTCAGGAATAGACTAAAAAAAAAAAAGCATCTGAACAAGAAATCTGTTATGGAGCATATGATTGATAATTAATTGCAAACACAGTTTTTCTAAAACTGGGCTTAAAACCAGAAAACTTTTAGAATACTTTTAGAAGACAACATTTCTCAGTCAGTGGATTTCCAGTTGCAGAGCTGTACAGGATTGCCTCACATTCACCCATACATTCACACACCAATGGTAATTGCTGCCACACAAGGCACGACCAACCACTGGGAGCAGTTAGGGTTAGATGTCTTGCTCAAGGACACCTCAACACGGTGAGGAGTTAGCCCAGATCAAACCAGCGACTTTTGGATCACCTGTCACCCCCGCTCTACCCACTGTGCCACTGCCGCTCAATGTATAGTCTAGCCTAGTGTGACCTGTTTTCACTGTCAATCAAACCGTAGTGTCTTATCTAGGCCAGAAGATGACTACATGGAGCAGACAGTACTTACTTACCATATCTCCTTATGGTGCACTAGTTATGTGTGTGTGTGTGTGTGTGTGTGTGTGTGTGTGTTGAAATGATATCCGGTGTTTCTACACAGCCCTGGCTCTGTAAATGGAAACACAATCATAGTGGTGCAGACCGCACCACACAACAACACTATCCCAGCCTATAGTACATGTCCAATTTGGAGGGCGGAGCTTCTGAGGGGAGCATCCTATAGCATTGAAGGGGCGGGGCTTCTGAGGGGCGCATCCTATAGCATTGAAGGGGAGGTTTCACTGTTTTTGTTTTGAGCAGAGTTAAAATATCAAAAATATCTACAACATCGCTTAATTCACCTTTAAAGAAAATTATAAAATATACCTTTCCCAGAATGCTCTGCACACCTTTGCTCATGTCGCCTTCCCGTCGTTGTCGAAGCTCCTACTTACGATGACGGAACTCGGAAATACGACATGTCACGTATTCAAGTGCAATCTATCACGCAGGCCAATTGGAAGCGGATTTAAAATAAATGATCGACCTATCAGAAACATTGTTGCATTGTTATACTGCGGCAAATTACGTTAAGAAACCAAGAAACAAGAAATAGCTTGTTATTAAACACCAACACGCTAACATCCATGCATGCCATGTATTCCTCCATGTTTGTAGTTCCATCTCACATAACTGTAGGACTACAACACGCTAGCATCCATGCATGCCATGTATTCCTCCATGTTTGTAGTTCCATCTCACATAACTGTAGGACTACAACACACTAGCATCCATGCATGCCATGTATTCCTCCATGTTTGTAGCACCATCCCACATAACTGAGCAACGTTGGTATCATAGATAAAACCGAGATTCCCAGTGGTGATTATGTCTTCGTTTGACCATTCATGTGGTCTGAATTCGTAAATACGATATAACTGAAAAATGAACACCTGCAGAAAGTTAATACATATTTCTCTCTTCACAACACAAGCACTCTTACTGGCAACATTTTAGCAATAATATATAATTACGTAACATTTTCGACACAACAAACATTTTGATTGATACTGAAGTGTGTTACTGTGTGTAGTTATTCAACTACACACAGAGTGTTTCTGCCCCCTTCATTCATTATGAAAAGGATTGGGAAGTAACTGATTTAATGTAAAAAAACACAGTACCGTAACTCTAATACATTACAGATACTTTTACAAATACTTTTTTATTTGATGACATTTTTATTTGAAAGGGAAGTTTGCAGAAGAAAATAGCATAAAACAATTGTCTGTTCTCTTATTAACCTTTCATTAACTTTAATCAATAATTGAAATGAAGTCCTACTTTCATCCCTTGAGCACAAAGTAACCTACCAAGCGCTGAAGTCGCTACTCCCTGTGTAAAGCACTGGGAGGCTTGTGCTGGGGAAAGTGGGACAAAGCTTGAAACATTAAAGACAAAATATGTTCGCAAATAAATGAAATATTCCTTTGGTTGCACAACATCACCCCCCCACCCTCCATTGATTATTGTTTGTGATCTTTTTTTTACAATGCTTGCTATAAATCTGGTCAAAGTATTCCTTTGTAATGTCTTTACAGAAGATTCCAGGACATAAAAACCACCTTAAATGAGATAATATGAGTCTGCAGGAGGAAATAAAATATCAACAACCCACAAACAAGTAATTACAGTCAATTAGTATTTCATCATAAGATAATTCAATCAGACAGTCAGAACTTGAAGTATTGAGGCGCTGTAATAAAGGGACTGAGTGAATGACATTTCCAATATCACTTGGTTAGTTATAATGAGTAATAATAACCAAATGCAAGAGAAATCCGGAACAGGAGATTAAATGCAAACAATGATTTCCCCTGATTAGTCCACAAATGCAGCAATGCTGAGCCATGTCCTGTATGTTAATGATATTTGTGATTCTTTAATGACCCAAGGATGTTGTCATCGTGAAAAAAATCTTCTCGGACGAAAGGTTTAGAAACGTTCACACAGCGCAGAGATACAGCAGCTGTTTGTGAACAACACCGGACTCTGTTGTGTCAATCATCAAAAGACACAGGGGTTTTCAAATAAGGGGTGCCAAGATAATTCCACTCCACTCGTGAAGCACTTAGGTACATAAAAACTGTACTTTGTTCTCCATACAACGTAACAGCAGCTGTGCTACAGTTACATTTTATTGCAATAGACATGACGAAACGTGATGGAAGAAAACAATGCATTCTTTTGTTTTGGATAAGGGAGCGTGTGTAAACAAGTACAGTATTTTTTAACTGACTCCATCTTTAACGACGATACTGTTCACTGTGTGTACTGTATGTTTCTACAGTCAGATAGCTAAACGTTCTGGCAGGAAGCAGACAGCAGGACTGGTGTGACTCCCAACGGTACATATTATGCTTGCAATATGCATAACATTCACAACTGAAACACTTTACACCCTATTCACGCTTTGAGAACAACGCTTTAACATTAACTTTCTATCACAGGGTTAATTTACGTGTTAAATGCTCCTTTCCCCTCTCATTATCTCAGATGGCCTCGCAGTTGGGACTGAAGGAAGGAGAAGGGGGGGGGGGCTAACAATAGCTTTAATCCGCCATTCTGATTCCATTTCCATGCTGTAATGGATGAGGCAGCCGGAGAAAATTAAAGACACTGGCTTTACGATGGAGGGCAAACACGTCAGGCAAAATTAGATTGTGTAAAAGATGTTTCATGAAGTAATAAATAATATCCCCTTCCTGGACGTGACGTGCGCTTCTCGTTGCCAGTGTTAATGTCACGGAGTAGACGTGTTTGATCTTACCTGGGTGAGAGCTTGCTTGCCTGGTATAGGCTCTACAGGAAAGGAGAACGTCAACATAGTCAGCTACCTCAAGCTAATTGTAAGCTAATTCAGATGATACAGTAGTAATTTCAATAGGAACACTCGTGGTTCCAGTTAGCCTTCATTGTAGAGAAGGAATACTATCGCTATCACTAAGATAGAGTAGTAATTTCTATTAGAGCAATCGTGGTTCCAGTTAACTTTATTGTAGAGTAGGAATACTGTAGTTTTGGTTGGTACAAATGTGGTTTGATGGCGGCTTGCACGGCTGACTCCACCATCGGACTCCACGATCAGTGAATGTGTGTAAATGAATGAATCACATGAGGCAGCTACTTTCAGGTTAAAAAAGCATTATATAAATAAAGGCACGGCCACTTCAAAAGCGCTTTGATAAAACCTGGATCTGCGGCTGCCTGGGCCAACTGTCACATTGACAAACAGCACGACTCTAAAAAAAACGCAAAAGTCACGCCGTACCATATAGGAAAACAATGGTTTTGCTAGCGATGTGTTTCTAGCGACGCGTCGCTGCATGGACTTCACTGTATCAGGTTTCTAACTGGTTTAAGCACAAGAGATATCAGTTTAATACTTAATACTTTAAAACATTTTTTAAATAGGCCTGAGTCATGAGCACAGTCCTGGATTTCCAGTGGGCGCATGTGCGGAGCGTGTGCCTCCGGAGCTGATCGCGGCCACTCTAGTCTATGCCTTCACTTCCACCACACGCCACACGTGGCGCGTTGGAAGCGTCTCTCCGCTCTGCTTCGCTAAAGATAGGCGCTGTGTCTATTTTTGACAGAAGCCACGGCCAACACGCGCTGCTCAAACAAAGTGTGCAGAGTCTGCAAAGTGTGCAGACTCTCAATCGTATTTCACATAACTACATTGGTGGCAGGAGGCCAGAAGTGAGAAGGATTTGACATCTGGGATGATAGGTTAATTTTATAAATGTAAAAATATGACAATTCCGAAAAGGACCGTAATGTGGAATATAATTGCAGTAGTTTTTGGGAGTGGAAATTAGTGAAAGTAAGTAAATGTCGGACAGGCAAAGTAGTTTTTGTGGATCTCGCCAACACAACTGCCTCACAGCGCTACGCTTTGAAATGCTCCCGGTGGAAGTTGACGCTTCGAGAGGACGGAACAAACCCGCGTCGGAGCCGGAACGCTGTGCACACGTGCACAAGAGCGACTGGGTTGACGGTTGGACTTCTGTTTGTCTCGCAGAGCCAGCCTTCAACGTCTGGGACACGTGCCTACTTTACAGGAGAGGCATTTTGACTGACATGCACAATGACCAACTATGTAGCTCAATAACGTTATTAAACATACAGAGGCATTTGTTGAGAACGTACCTGACTGTTTTCAGGTATTTTTCTGTTTGGTAAATAGGTTACGGGTTACTGTAACCTATTTACCTTACAGAAAAAAAAAGTAAACAGTAAAAAAATTTATAAAAACGAAAAAATAAATATAAAAATAAATGTAACAACTGAAATTGGTAAATAAAGCACTGCACTTGCGTCGCACCGGAATTACAGTTACATACTTTGTGAGTGACAATGCAAAACAGCCAATAAAAATTGACTTCCTCACTTCCGGAGTGTCGTCGAGCTTACGAGGGTACATGCATCAGACGTGCAGCACAGAGCCATGGTCACCTGGGTGCAGTGAGCTGCTCTAGGCCGATATGTCAACAGAGAGCCGTGTGATGGGTGATAGTTTGATACTGATTCAACAGGAATGTAATCATAGAGAAAATGAGATTTTGCGGTAAGCCCGGGAATATAATAGCCTCAGTCTTTGTGTTCTCTATGATCTGTCCCTGACTCGTAGTCTTACTTCTCATTGCATCTGTCGATGGATATCAAGAAGACGAGAATATGCAAAACACACACGCACACACACAGAGACACTGTCTAACACACGGCTATGCCTGCCCAGTGGGCTACAGTGGCTTGAGCCTCTCTCGGCGTCATTCTGATTCATCATTCCCTTTAACAAGACCACCAATTACGAGCACATCCCCGAAGTTCTTATTACATCTCCCCGATTCATTCTGCCTCTCACGTTATTGGCCCATCACCGGAGGGTACACACCATACACACTGCTGCCCAGAATCGTATGAGCAGATGGGCATGTTCAAGGCAATCTACTGTAGTGAAATGACTCCTCCTTGAAGTTGCCATTCATGATTTATGTCCATACACGTGGTAATAAAGGACGGATGTTAGACCATCTGTGGAGTGGCACAAACTGCTAATGACGTGGGTGTTGCGGTCGCGCTGCGCACACTGCCGCCATCTTCTTATTCCCAGCCAGACGTATGCTATGGAGGCATGTTAGAGACGCATGCTGAATGTTGGCATTGGTCTGGTCGGCGTGACGTCATATACAGCAGTAGCTTGAGGACTCCGTGACAACTCCGTGACAACTCCGTGACAACAAACGGCTGTGGCCTAGCAACCAAATAAAACTGTTTCACATGTAGGCTATTGGGTTTAGCACACAGTCCGTTGATTTTTTCTATTTTGTATTATGCTAAATTATGCTATTTAGTATATATTCATATAACGATGAGCTCTTAGGCGATGGCAAGAAGCATTAATTGACACTGATTTGGGGCACATAGAAAATAATATGTTTGTTTTCACAGAGTTGTCTTACTAGGCAATTGCACAACATCACTTCCTGGAATTCGGCGACCAGATGAATACTACTAACAAGTGCATTTTTATTTGTTTCCTTAATCAGAGTATAGCGCGGCCGAACGCCTGTCCCATACCGTCACACAAGTAGTCAGTCATAGGGTGATATGGAGAGGGGTGAAGAACAGTGTGAGGGGAGGTAGCGAAGAGGAAGAGGAGAGTTATAATATACAGCCACGGAACAAATTAAGAGATCACTGAGGCTTTTGCTCAGAGTGTTACAATGTATCCATGTTCATTTTATAGTTACAGGTAATATGTATGTGTTTTTAAATCTTTATTTATAGAATGTTTCTATGTATGTTTTACATTTACAGTATATTTATATTATTACATTTAACAGTGTGCAGTGGTCTGTATACTGTATATCATTTTTTATTGTGCACAAATGTGGACATTTGCCTTTGGCTTCATAAAAATGATCACAGTAGGATAACAATATTTACAGTAATAAATAAAAATCACAAACGAGAATACATGGTTCCAATGAGAGCAAAGTTTATCCTATTTTTATAATTTTTTTTACAAATTATTATAAGTTATTGCATTTGGTATGAAAGACTAGACATGCTTGTTTTTTGTATTTTCTTACACAGTATCAGCTCTGGCATGTTCCTGTAACACCTAAATGGTAAATGGACTGCATTCATATAGGACTTCTCCAACTTTCCTCAACTCAAAGTGCTCTGCAAAACAGCCTCAGACTCATCCTGTCACCACTGGTGGTGGTGACAGGCCTGCAAGGTGCCTTCTAACCAACTGGTAGCAGTTATGGTTAGGTGTCTTGCTCAAGGACACCTTGACACTTGGTGAGGAGTTAACAGGGTTTAAAGGTAGATTCAGCAATTGTAAGCTAACACACTTTAATGTTAAAATAAGCAAATATCTTCTCATTCACGCTAGATGTATGTGCAAATAAAAATAAATGACTAAAATCAGTTTTGCTGTCTATCGTTCCATAACAAGCTGTATGGGGTGTGCATTTTTATATACCTCATCAGTTGAAAACATATTAAGTCATACATTAATCCGTTAGTATGGCTAGCCTAGCAGGGAGTTATAGGTGTAGTCAGGTAGCCTACTGCTAAGATGGCGACAGCCAGAGCTCGTACAATTGAGCTTCAAAACCCAAAACATATGGTTGACGCCACGGTATGGGTTGGCAGTCTATCGCATCAGTTACTATAGTAACAGTGATAGGTGTGACACATTCAGTAATATTGGTCAAAAAAATGGTCACATTATGTGATTATGCTTCCAGCCTGATCAGCTGTTATTGGTCATCTATAATGTTTGGAAAACTGTTTCAACCAGTTTTGTGTCTGTGTGTGTCTGTGTGTGTCTCTGTGTGTGTGTGTGTGTGTGTCTGCGTGTGTGTGTGTGTGTGTGTGTGTGTGTGTGTGTTGTACCTATCCTAAATGGCATAGCCCATTCTTTTTAATTCTCATAGAAACATGTTATTTCCCTAAAGAATCACATACTGTAATGTTGTGTGAATGGAAAATAAAATAGTGGTAGTTGTAGTTCAGACACTAGACAGCAGTTCAGTCAGCATGGGAATATGTGACTTTTAAAGTTTTAAAGTTTCAATTGAATAACTATCTGTGTGCCAGGGATTTTAATGTTGAATAAACACCACGTCTCACTCAGTAGACCATGCTAAATCCTATTCCATGTACATACAGTATATTATTGATTCTATACCATCATGAATGCACCAAGACAACAGAGTAATATCCATGCATGTCTGGATGAATTATTGCATTCGATATCAATAGGCTTTGTGTGACATGAAAACATTCCTCAACACCATCATATACTAAAACCATTCATTATGCTTGTCGTTACCTGCCTGTTACCGGGTCTAATGTGGCCTTTGGTTGCATATTAAATCCCCATAGCCAACTTAAAGATACAGTATTGATAATGATAATTAGCCAGGATGATTAGCTTCGTAACGTTGGCTTGGAGTTGAGCAGTTCAGAGGAAAGGGGTTCACGACAAATATCAAGCCTAACATAGAGATCAAATGTCCCACGGCTGCATTAGAGGTGGCATTGAAAGGGTCTAAAGATATAGCCCTGAAGTCTGCAGACTGGAGGAAATTAAACCTGCATCAGATGGCATCAAAGTGCATCAAAAAAGAATTGGTTGTAGACAGTATGTCTGTCCAGAATGCTCACCCTCTATGAGACAAGATGTCTCAGTGTCCAGGCTTCAAGTGAAGCAAAAGTAAGTAGATAAAGTATATTTATATAGCGTTTTTCACAGACAATAGTCACAAAGTGCCTTACAGTTGCAATAATAGAAAAACGGTGAAGAAACACATTCAGTGGACAATAAGAAAAGGTACAATACACAATAAAATACATAATAATAATACAATAAATAATAAAAGTAAATAAAACAGACATTCTTAAGTATGTTTAATTATGTTACACTTCATTTTATTTGCAAGGAGTTGGAGTTTTTGGTAACGACTTTTGGGCTGTTGCAAAGATTGCATATCTGTGTTCTGCTCTCACAAGCTTGTAAACCTATGCTGCCTAAGAAGCCTGCCCAGAAGCACATTATTTGGCATTCAGCGCTGAACATACTGATTGTGAAATAGTTTCAAAGACATGGGGATGATGTGTGTATGTGTGTGTGTGTGAGGGGGGGGCAGTGAAGCAATGCTGCTTCACTGCCCCCCCCTTGCGTGTTTGTGGTTTAGACGAGAGTGAGTGACATGGGAGTGGATTTTCAAACCTCTCCCATCCCACTCCCACAAAATAAATTACAGTCCCATCCCAATCCCGATCCCACCCAATCCAACTGACTTTTTTTTTTCTCTCCTGTCCCAATCCTGTGATTAATAATTATTTTGTTTCCCATCGACCAGAGGGAATCCTGAAAGAAATGGTCAGTCTCTTGGTTATTATGTGGTTTGTGTGCGTGCACTAATCTCTGTTTTGTGCACCCTAACATCTAGTCTAAAACGGACATTCGTACTTGAGTGCGTAACTGTTCCAGAACAACCAAACCGTGGTTCACTAAAATAATAAGGGTCCTGGGATAAGTGGGTACAGGAATGGAGTTTATTGTAAATAGAAGAAAAACAGACTGCACAGCTTCATTTGAGCTAATAAAAACGGAGACAATTAGCCGAGCAAATCCACAGTCATGATTATTGCAGACCACGATATCAGCACTGGCTTTCTTCCTTGGGTGTTGTTGGTGCTGCATACATTCTCAGTAGGTCTCCTTCATCACATCAAGAGTGGACAAATGCTTTTGATATTCTATCAAGAGCTGCTGGTGACAATGCCAGATTAAAAAGTCACATTCTTCTTTGTAAGCAAATAACATGTCGGGAACTGAAATCCCCCAACACATTTATTTCCAATTAACGAACCTCCATGTGTACCCAAATTGTTTCATTTACAAACTGGTGCGGTGCACATTTATTATTGCAATATGAAACCAGCTGAAATAAAATGATAACCAAACTCTGTTGTGGACTTGGCACACAAAATAGGTGTGAAAGCAAATGAGTTAAACCACCAAACAAAGTGGAAAGTTCCTTAAGTTTAGATCTTTTAGAAGTGTGAAATACCCAGACTTCCATAAAATAAGGGGCAAATTAAGCAGGGTAACTTTTACTGTAAGTTTATTGCATGAAAGGACTCTACATAACAATAGAGCACAGTACTGTAGCACTGTGACAGTGAGGTGAAGCTAGAAGCAAGCATATTGTGTTTAGTAAGTAACCATTTTAACCCCTTCATCACTAGGCCAGATGTGTATATAAATTTGATATACATGTCTGGCCTATTGAGGCCAGACTATCTTTTCATTTACATGTGTAGTTACAATTAATATTATCAATAGTAACTAGACATATATATGACAAAATAACCATAACTCGACAAGTTGTGGGGATGGGGGTGAGTTACGTGCACGACCCACTTTTAATAAAGTCTCTGGAATAAGTATACTACATGTATCTTCAAAATAACAACTTGTGAGGAAAACATTGAATGAGTATGTGCTTACACCGCCGTAGACATCATTACTTGACATTTTCCTCTCTTGGCAGATGCTAGCATGCAGGAATAATGGATTGGGGCTAAATAAAATACATTATAAAATAACAGTGCTGAATTTAAAATTAGTGTCAATGTCCAGCCCATAACGTATATGGTTGTTGTGCTCACAACATTCAATAACCTGCTGTAAAGACTTTGTCAACTGAACAATAAAACATTCTTTTAAACAAAAATCCTTCCTCTATAGGAAACAATTATCTTTAAAAGTCTTCCAAAATTAACAATGTGAGGTACTGTATTTGCAGTGTTGCAAAAACAAGTGTCTGGGATTGCCTATTATGATATCAAATATTTGTTTTCATACATTTTACAGTAACTTGATATAAATCTGAAGGTTCAACATACATGTTATTACAAGTGACATTATTACATATTTTAACCCATAAAGTAGTGTATACTGTACTATTGTACGAGTGTATATTTAGATTTAGTCAGCTATCGCAAGCTAATTGTAAGATAATTCACTCCTTGCAAAGGAAGTAATATAATATACAATCCTCCTAGCATTTTGCTATCTTACCGTTCTCTGTGCGCATTGAAAACCAATATGATACTATACTTCTGCACAGACCTGGTGTACCGTCCGTGGCTGCGCCGCTAACGAACACCGTACCCTCCCTGCCATCTCCATCGCTGGAGTGCACCCGCCACGGGAAGTCGGTCATCTATGTCCCACAGCGCTGCCCAGTCTCACGTGTTTTACGCTGATTGCATATTGTTCGCACCTGTGTGTTCTATATAGGTTGAGGTTTCTCTTTGGTCTGTTGTATGTTATTGTAAACGTACGTTTTTGACTCAACCTGCGCCTGGTTCCTGCCCGTTGATCACACCGTTACACCTACAGTAGCTCCTTAAATAGGAACATTATCAAAGTGGCAAACACCACACGATTAGTATTCTCAATCTAAATTGAGCGCCATGGTGGCAAAGTGGAATATATAGCTAAATGTTAAAGGTAAAGTAAGCTATTGCAAGCTAAGTGTAAGCTAATAAACTTTTTGTAAATTTCAGCAAATATCTCCTCGCATTTTGTTAACGCTCTCTGTACGTGTTGAAAAAAAGAATATGATACTTCTACAAAGCCCTGGCTCCGTAAATTGGAACATCAACAAAGTGGAGAACACCGCTCGTATCAACAAGGCCGTAGCACTACGCTTTGCTTCACAATGCATTTTGACATGTGGTCCGCCGCCGTAATTTGAGAATTACTTTAAAGTAAGAGATGTCATTCACCAGCCATGCTGTTTTGTACAAGACAGATGAGAAAGCTAAACGTGGTATGCAACAGTAGCTTGTTTGTCCAACAGTGTTTTCAAATTACTTGCATACACAGTTTGGTGTAGCCTCGCGAGACCATCTTGATATGGCAAGCTTCAGTTTAATTTCGCCATGAGAATCAGTCTGAAAAGCCTTTGAATCATTTTGAATGTGTCCGAGTAACAACTAAACTTTCCAATTGCGTTGTGTTTATATCTATACGGGCGTGGTTTTCCAATCAGTGTCGTGTTTATAGCTACACGGGCGTGGTTTAGATGTGTCGACCATGGTGCCGACAGCGAAAATTACCAGATGGTTCATCAATCAACTGCCAAGTAAGTTTTTTGAAAGTTCAGCCATTCACAAACAGTTTCAATGTACGGCTCCCCAGATGGACTTGTGACAGCAATTCCTCTGGCATGTCAGATTAGGTTTGGTGTGCGGTTTAGATGTCAACTTGTGTAAGAGACTGTCGAGCCTCTGCTGTGAAACTTGATTGAAGTGTTGAAAATAAGTTTTGAAGTTGCCAAGAATAATGTAGTTTGTATTTCTTTGGAAGCTGTAGCCTACAGATCCAATGACAAAGAGAAGGACACATTGCTTAGAAACGCATTGCTAAGAAACACATTGAGTATAACCTTGGGACTTCTACCAGCAAGCTAATGTGGATGTGTTTGTCTGTGTGTGTCTTGGTGTATGTGTGTAAAGGTTTGCTGTGAGTGCTTTGTTTCCTTGAATGTGTGTTCGACCAGCACTCCAACAGCTTGTATTGATAGTTCAAAAATTGTCGTTTTCAAAAGATGGCCCCAAAAAAAAGGAGGAAAAAAATGATGTCTACAGAAACAAATAATCAGGTGCATCGGTGCATCATACAATATGCTTATCCTGGATGGGCAATTTTCTACATGCCTAATACAATTATATGGGAAAATGTTTTCACTCTTTCCTTAATCTTTGGGGAAAAAGTGGCACTTTGGGCACTTAATAAATGTTTTCATCACGATACTGTAGATTTGAAGCTCAACAATTACCCACTTAAAACACCACATCGGTAAAAGTGAATACTTCTTTCCTTTACAATACACCCAGGGAGGACAGATACCAGTGTTAACAATGTAAACTGCTGACAGGTGTAAATTATCCTTCCTCCAACAAGATACGGGGCCTTGTAGCAGCAAATAATGTAATAACATCCAATAATTTAATAACACCCAATAATGTAATAACATCCAATAATGTAATATTGTATATGTGAGGCTACACAGCACCCGTGTGTGCGTACGAGGGGGTCTTGGTAATTCCTACAGTGACACAAGGGGATATAACCATCCATGAAAGACATGTACTGATAACTAGTAACTGCTACTGGAATAAACATCTGGCACTTCCACCACTGGATTAGCATGGTGCTGACATTCTGACATAACATCGAAAGGATAAGGGAAATGCCTTTTTTGTCTTATTTTTTTAAATAATTTCATGCATCTGTTTACATTTTTCTTACATTTCTTCAATCTGATTCCTTTAACCATTTTTATAATTGTCTGTATTTCTGTATTTGTTTATGGGACTGCCAATAATATATATACCACCAATGATGTAATAACTGCCAATAATGTGTATAATAACTGCTAATAATGTAATACTTTTTAATTCCTAAAAGTCAACAGTGTAATTACTTACTAATAATGTACTGTAAGAAAATACTTTAAGAAATACCGTAATAACTTTTTTCCCATAATATAATACATAATTGGCTGGGCATTGCATTATGGGCAATAACATGTTTTAATTGGAGCCAATAATATAGTTATGTAAAAGTTTTATTTATTAAGTCTACTTCCATAACGCTTACACTTACTGTTACTTCTTTCAAATAACTGCTCAAAAACATGACCAATCTGAATCAATCCAATTATTGGTTCAGAATATATTGGTAAATTATACATAACTTACTTATTAAATTAAATTAAACTTATTAAAAGTATTTATGTTATTAGCAGCTAGACCCTACATCTAGGGGAGTATGGTCTCTTCTCTTGAAGGTGGAGTCAGTCATGGAGAAAGTTTGTTGAATTTTGAACGCAAAAAAGAGAAGAAAGAATGCCATATTGGATGCTCCTCAGAAGCTCCGCCCCACACATTGGAAATGCATTGCCAAGGCTGGGATAGTGTTGATGTGTCTGAACCATTTGAGCATTACTTCTGACGAAGGTCCACACGCTGCTGGCTTACAGTCAGCTGCAACTCAGCTGACTCACCGTAACCTATTCATTGGACCTTCCTTTAAAATAGAACTCTATTCCACTGTAGCGCTTGTCTTCTGTGTACAGTATGTGTTGTTATGTTGTCTTCTGTATATGTGTTGTCATGCTTATTTACCATATTGCATATGATCCTGTTTGCTGCAGGCCTGTTTGTGAGGTTAATGATTGAGAGTGAAGGAGATATTCCATTAATTTGACAAAAGGTTACAATCTGTAACTACAACTTTCATTCAGACATGCCTGCTATGCTTACATTATATTTGAGTGTTTAATAATCATTTTGTTTAGTTTAAAAATGTTTTTTTTTTAATGCATTTCATTTTAGCAAACTTCGTTTTTACATTTGAAAACAGTCCCAGAAGAAATCAAATCATCAAAAAATGTGTATTCCTGTAATGGTAACTGTAATAGATTCTAGCTACTGCTTTTTTTTGTAACTGAGTACATGTAATCAGCTACTTCCCAACCCAAAGACAACAGCTAACAGACACACATTATTTTTCTCTGACTCTCTGGACTGATTTCTCATTTCCACCATAGCATTGAGAAGGGATTGAGAGATGTTCCAGATGTTAAAGTTTTCCCATATATGGGAATTGACCATGCTTATTTGAAGCAGATGGCGTTAAACACTGCCAGATCGTCCTACAAACAGTTGGTAGTTGCCTAGCGCTGGTCTCACAGAGCATTGCATCAATCGCCCAATCACTGAGCTAAGAAATTTTTATATAAAAAATATATATTTTTGATTGAGTTCGTTGCATTTCTTCATACTTCATCATCTTTATTTACTGAGTTATACATAAACCACATGAAAAACAAACACCAGCCATTTTGTTAATTGAGACAAGATATATTATAGATCTTTTTTATTTGTGTTTATGATGTTGGCTGTAACTGCAGCTATGCAAGCTACTGTATGAGTAATATATTGCTCAGTGTTACTCTATATTCAGGTCTATGACCATTACAGTAAATCATCCTTTTGTGTAATTTAATTATACAGGAGATTCTTGTTCTTTTCTGTTACATTTGATACGGATCTGCAGTATAACGTGACCACCGGTTCTTATCTTGAGATACTGTGCATTTGGACAAAGGTGTTATTTGTTTCATAAGACAGAGACAGAGATTAAACACACTATTGTAGCCACGCTGTTCTGTAATATCTTAGAGCATCGGTACAGTAGCTTGTCTTTTTGTAGCAAACGCCTACAGTAGGGCATATTACTTTTACTGCTTGACAACGCTGTCAAAGCATTTAAAAAAACACTGTAGAAATAATGGAAGACATAATTAGATGGTGCATTCTAATTGTATTCAGTGTGAACAATCATTACCACCAGCTAATACTATGCAACATATTAGTATACTATATATAGTATCTGAAGAGGCCTGCTCTATCTATGTTAGTGCCGTGGCACTGACAGTGAGTCTTAGCCCACAGGAATGCTTTTAGAGATTGTTCATCGAAGATGAACGACAGTTTTATTACTTGAGAGTTTTGGATGGTGGGCAGGAATGGGGAAGGTGTTACTCCTCCATCAGTTGATCCTAGTGTGCTGGGGTTTGTCATGGCAACATAGTTGACCTATTCACTGTCCCACACATCTTTGAATGGTATAATGTTCTTGACGAGTCTTAGAGAGACTGGAGCATTGGTCAGTCTGAATGAGAGTCCATCTGGAAAAAAGTAGCAATTAGCTATTTAAAATAGCATTATTTATTAGATGTCTATATTTGGGTTCACTACTTTAACCAAAAATGTAGCTAATTGTTGAAAAATTGCTCATTTAAAAACAAAAAATGTAATAGACATGGAGTTTTTGCAACTGAACTCTTCAAATGCATACTCAAAAACATCTTACAATTGACAATAAGTGATGAAGACAGTCGGTATCGTCTTCATCAATATACAATAAGGTGTAGTCAGTGCTTGTAAGCAAATATACTTTGTCAAATTCAGCGTATATCTCCTGACGCTCTGCTAGCTTCCCATAACCCAGTGTTTCAACACAGCCCTGTCTCTGTAAATAGGAACACGAAGTGGTGCAGCCCGCACCACACCGTATCCCAGCCTGTGATGCAAGCAAATCAACAACAGTGTCAGATATTTTTTTATTTTGAGCATTTGAGTTGTACTGTACAGTACTCAAATGTTCCGAACTCAAATTATGTATATATACATGAAAGCTCATGGTTATATTTGTGAAATTGTGAATACAAGGAAGCAACACATTTCACAATGATTTTAGCAGTTGGGTTTCTGCTGTAAAGTACTGAATCTGTCTTTACAGTGTTGTGCCTGCTAAGGATCCATATGAACAGTGCCAACATCCTCCACTGTACTGTGTCATCACACTGCACAAATACATTATTTAATGCATAATCCTTTCTGAACAGACTAGAAGCAGTAGCAGTCAAGTAATACTTATCCTCAGCTCAGTGATTTCAATATAGAGTCAAATTAAAATTAATACAATTATTTTGTCACAGTTGAATGGAATAATTTTCTCCATATGTTGCCTTGAACAGTATAGTCGTAGTGTAGCAGACTAATAGTACATAGGCCACCGTAGCATTTTGGAATGAATTGCCTCGCTCAAGGCTTGCCAAGGGCGCCACTGGTTCCGTTAAGGCTGGATTGCGCTGATTCTTCTTGAGAAACGTTTTGTGAATGACGTTTACTTTTTCTCACAAGCCAGGAAATAGAGGTTTTCCAGTGGAGCCCATTTCAAAGCATTCACACTATATACACTCAACCATCAGCCTCGGGCATCCCTATGACACAATCATTATTACACACACACACGCACGCACACACGCATACACACGCGCACGCACACACACACATACACAATATCCAAATCTGCCCATATCATACAATGGACACTGTGATCTGATTCAGGTCGACAGACAGTCAGTGAGGTTGAACCCAATGAGTAGTCAAGAGTAGACAAGCTTTAGAGAGAGAGAGAGAGAGAGGGAGAGAGAGAGAGAGAGAGAGAGGTGATGTGGGACACAAGAAAATGGTGCCTATAACGGTGGTGTAGAACAGGAAATGCACAGATAGAGAAAAAGGAAGAAAACTTAACAAGGGACTGAAACAGGCGGAAACGATTAGCTCAGCCAGACAAAATTAAATTCCATCCCAGAGAGAGAGAGAGAGGTCGAGACACAGGCCAGATTGTAGGGGTCCAGATAGCAGTTTGTCTTCGGCAGACAATGGAATGTAATTATTAAGGCATAATGATCGCTGTATCTGACAAGGTTTGACAAGGCTATAAATTCTTCAAAAGACAAAGCTTGCAGAGCCAACTGTAACTGTTAGGGTGTTTGACAAATGAAAGGCGCCAGTTAGAATTGGCCTAGAAGCCCCCAAACAAAGACTTATATTAACAATCCACTTTTATTCCTGTGTGCCAAACTCACATTTGTTGTAGAAATTCAAGATAATTTTAACTTTTCCTATTTTCTCTTTACCTTCCATTTCTGTTGTTTTGAAGCAACGCCATATATTTGGTTGATGTACATCTTCCTGGAACTATTTAATCTACATTAAAATTAAATTTATGTAACATATTTACATCACCAGTACATGAAAATGATAATTCTGCATTCCAATCAATTTGTATACATTTTATACACCTACTGTATTTTTCCACACAATGTAACTCAATGTGCTTTATACATTTGTGTTACAGTATACATTTCAATATTGGTAAAACACGATTATAGCACACACCAGCAGTGGCCTATACTACCAAGGAAGGTAACTGGCTCATCCAGGTAACTTCTGGAGTAACTTTGTGATGTCGGGTGTAACTTGCTGAGTAACCTATACTACAAAAGGTGAAGAGGTTTTGCACGAGGTATGCTGTCATGGCAATGTACGCTGCATCTCTAAAGTGCTCCAAGCAGTTTATCTCCGTGGTTAACTCATCTCTTACCCTATAAGCACTGCGCCTCCGCTCACCTCTGAGTTGTGAGCTGCTTTATCCAAAGATCCGGCCTATACCGCAAATTGATAATTTATTTTAGATGATATTATGCCTATAGCAGAGCAGTGCTGGGTTATTAAAATACATCTTAATACATTTAATATAAGTTCTAGCATAGGAGCTGCACACCATTTTATGTCCTACACAGTTACACAATATATAAATGTGTGTCATCAAATCATAGCAGTTTTAGTAATTGCTTTAATAAAGGCCTATATTATTTTGTTAGGCTAAAATGTAATTTACCTATTAACATATGACAAAATTATAGGCCCTATCGTATATAAAAGGTTTCTTTGCATTCCTTGTCCACCCCGTGATAATGAAGAATCAGTCATTTGTGAAATCATATTTTAATAGTCAACATCAGGGTAAGGGACTCCATGCACACGAGAAAGGCTACTGTACGCATTTGTTGGGTTCCCCGGACATTAAGCACTCTAATAGGCTTTTTGTGTGTTCTCAGGTAACTGGCAAAAGCCTATAAGTATAAAAATGCATAGGCATAATTTTAATATGCGAACACAGGGCAGACAGGAGGAGGATGTGCCTTTTCACAAAAACTTTGCCTGTGTGCTTTTAATGTGAAAGAGCACGTGTGCCTTTAATGTGAAAGAGCACGTGTGCCTTTAATGTGAAAGAGCACGTGTGCTTTTAATGTGAAAGAGCACGTGTGCCTTTAACGTGAAAGAGCACGTGTGCTTTTAATGTGAAAGAGCACGTGTGCCTTTAATGTGAAAGAGCACGTGTGCTTTTAATGTGAAAGGGCACGTGTGCCTTTAATGTGAAAGAGCATGTGTGCTTTTAATGTGAAATAGCTGAAACTCAAATGAAGTTAACACTGACTTAGTCTTGCTGAGCCAGCTTTTACATACATAGTCTAGGACACATCGCTGGATAACTGCGTCAGTACCCGCCTACTTGACAAGCAAGGTGTTTTGATTGACATTCACGACGACCAACTACGTAACTCAAAGACCAAATCTGACATTAAACTTACAATGAGGAAAACTTAACCACAGGACTCTGTCTGTTTACAGGTATTGTACATCTGAAAAATTAGTAGGCTACGGTTACTGATTAAAATAAATTGAACATTTAAAAAAAGTAAATAAAGCACTGTGCTATCATTGCACCGGATATTACGTAGAGACATACTTGTGAGTGACAATGCTAACAGACAATGGACATTGACAGTCTTACTTCCCGAAAGTCAGAGTCCCATGCAGAGCTTACAAGGACATACATGTTCAGTCATTGAGCACAGAATTGTTTATGTTACATAGTGCTATTGAACGGAAAAGGCTGAGACTAACACCGACTCAACTAACCAACATCTTACACCAATTCCGTCACGCAGAGTTTGTCAACCCTGACTTTCCCTGATAACCCCGAGTTAACTCGGGTAGGTTGAACTCTATTCGTAGTATAGTCCACTGGAAGATAAAACAAACAATCACATAAACACCAGTATATACTGTACATTATAAAACATGGAACATTATTCAAAGCTGTTGCAATGCAAAAAGCCAGTACAAAATTATTTTACAGAAAATTCTCTTAGAAAATTCTCTTTAAATTTTTTAAAAGCCAATTTTCTCTTAAATATAGGAGTCTTAAAACAAACTGTAAATTGTAAATAGTTTGTTTCACTGCAAACAAACAATGTTTTCTGATAGTTTGTTTGTATATTTCTCAGTAGATGTGACAACAGGGCACAGACCTACAGCATGCAGTTTGCCTTCTTCTATGCCGTATAAAGGAACGTTGCCACCAGAGCACAACACAAAGGGCCAGGGCCGCATCGAGCTGCGCCTCGCCTCGCCTTGAACTTCAGCGGGGTCGCATGCATTAAAGGTCACGGCAGCGGGGTCGAGGGGCGGTGAATGGAAAGATGGCCGCCTGCGGAGGACCAACGGCGAGATTAAAAACCAAAAGAAAGAACTGTGCGGCGGTGAGACGTCCAGGGAAAACGACGCCTCGGGGGGGGCGGGGGGGGTGGCGAACTGAAGCGGACAGAGCAAGGAAAATAAAATTGCACTGAGGGAGGAACGGGGGGGGGGGGGGAGTCAGTGCGAAGGAAGAAAGGATCACAACAGAGGACTGGAGACGTAAAGGTGTAACAGAGGGGACAGGTGATGGGGGATGTGGAGGGGAAGATGGAGGAGGAGGGCGGGGCTGGCAGCAGCGCTGTGACCCCACTTAGAGAGATTTCTGCTCCAGTGGCACCTGGCTGCCACAACACGCCCATCACTGTGTGTGCAGCAAGGCCTTGCACACACGCACGCACACACACACACACACATGTATGCACACACACACACGCACGCCCACTCATGCACGCACACACATGCACACACACACACATGCACGCACACACACATGTATGCACGCACACACACACATGCACGCCCACACATGCATGCACACACACGTATGCACACGCACACACACACACACACACACACACGCATGCACGCACACACACATGTATGCACACACACACGCACGCACACACACATGCACACATACTTGCACGCACACACACATGCGTGCACACACACATGTATGCATGCACACACACATGCTCACACACGCACAAAGGCATGTACATGCACACACAAACATGCTCAGAGACATGCGTGCACGCACACATACAGTACAGACACGCACACACCACACACATGCACATACATACACACGCACACACACCCACGCACACACCACACACATATTTCTAAACTAACGCTTGAATTAAACGTCATATCACTTAACCACCCCCGTTGTTATTGACGACTCCAGCATTTGTGAAAGACTTTACTTTCATAGTCCTTGTCTTTTTGATAATGTTGTGTTGGGTGTGACATTTATGGGAGGATAATGTCAAGCTTTGCACATGTAGTGACATCTTTTTCCTTTGTGTGAAGCAGCACTAGTTGTTCTGCCAGATAGGACAGGCTGAACTAAATAGTATAAGCACCCACATTGGCTGTCATGGTGTCCATAAGAATGAGATGTGTTATGTTAATGTCTAAGTTCAGGAAGAAACACAACATGTCTTGCTGTTTATTAGATTTTTCCCATAGATGTAGGACACTTGTGGGTTGCTTTATGTTGCATTTTCTTTCAATATACCTTGTTTTGAGTCTTTTGTGTGATGAAGGGCAGAACAAGCCATTCTTCTGAAGTAAGATAGCATGACTGGATGACATGTACAGATAGAAAACATTAACGGTAAACAATGCTGGTAAACTCAATACCATAATCAAAAAAAGGAAGATGTATATTACACTAAATTCTAACACATTATTATGTCCTGAATATTGTCCTGATTATCCCAAATTAGTGTGCATAGAATGTTGAGATCAATGCACACATGTATACTTGAATTGTTTAACTAGCAGTCCTTAATGGAACCAGTCAAATGAATTACAATAAAGTGACTATATGACCTCCTACCACTAGACGGCCAACACCAAGGAATGCACTTTTAATAACAATAACAACAACATAACATATAATGTTAATTGAATAACAACATTCAAAACAGAGACATGCATGTTTATGGCTTGATGCGCAAGAAATTGAACCATGTTCTGAACCTTGATGCGCGTCAACACTTCCAATAGGCAACGGTCTTGAACGCAACAGCATCTCAAACCAAAGCAAGCGTTGTGGATCACACACACACACACACACACATAGTTTCACTATGCACGCACGATCAAATTCAGCAAATATCTCCTCACTTTCTTTGAAGGTGGTCAGTGCTAGCTCTCGGTTCTGTGTGCTGAAAAATAATATCTGGTGTTTCTGCAAAGCCTCCCTCCCTCCTCTGTAAATGGGAACACAAACAAAGTGGTGCATCACTCTGGTGTAGCCTTTGCGATGGGTTTACAATGGTTGGGGGTGGAGTTTCTAGGGGGGGCACCCTATTGCATTGAAGGAATATGTGTTTTTGTTTCGATCGAGTTCAAATACAGTATCAGAAATTTTTCTCCAGAATGACTGACTCGACCTTTACAGCATGTGAGTTTGAGTCCTGACTGATCTCACAACAAGGTCCACATTGTTTCAAGCCCGCACCGCCGCCAAAACCGATTGTGTCCGATTTCAAATACCATGGCCAGTGAGAGTCCAGTTTAGCGGTTCAGTAAATGAGGACAGTGAGCTACAGTACATGTCCTGAAACTTGTCATATTGTGATCATGTGAAATAAAATGCTCCCTGTTTCTCCAAAACAAACAAAACCGCAGGTTAACCGTAACTGTCAGGTTATTGTATACAATTACGGACAAACTTTACATGCATATATTTCAGAGAATAACGGTGTTGCAGCAATACATAATGCATGTAAATACCCCTTTACTAAGCTACAGTACATCGGCAGTTTTGTCTAATCAGGAAAAGCTCATTTTTTGACAGTGAATCTGACACTGGAAATATGCATCGCCAGTATATTCAGCATGGTTGGAATATTAATGCATCCCAAATTAATTTGCTGACCTAGATATCTATACAGTAGATCTCGGCCAACACTCATATGGGTCTCTGACTGTGCCATCAACAACTGAATGTTATTGTTCCATTTAACAATAATAATAATCCTGCCCTGTCTGTGCTCTTGTTCCTCTGTGTCCCTCCATCCCCCACTTGCAGAGCGACATACATTGGGCTTTTTGTGCAGAGATGAGCTGTGAGTGAGTGTGATTAGTGCGTGTGTGTGTGTGTGTGTGAGAGAGAGAGAGAGAGAGAGAGAGAGAGAGAGAGAGAGAGAGAGAGAGAGAGAGAGAGTGAGAGGGAGGCAAACGCAACATTTTTTGTGTCTCGCAGCTAGGGCTCTCGCCGCTAGGGGGACACAGTGAAGCATGTTATCGGCGCAGCTGGTAGTGGGAATGTGACTCAGTCCTGCAACCTCAGTACCAGGCGGAGAGTGTGCTCCGGTAAACCGATTAGACACGGAGCAGAGGAGAGCGGAAGTCTGCTTTATGCTCGCCCGTGATTCAACGGGCAAACGAATATAAAACGAAATAGAATCTGCCCGATTCAAAGGTCGGCTTGGAAAACATGCGTCTTTTCGGAATTACGTTTCTGGTGATCGTTTCAGCGGTGCAGGTAACTGTTTTATAGACTACTATATACTGTAACCCATCTCCAGTCTAGCATTAACAATCCAGTAGCCTATATGGAGACAGCCGGATGGTAGACGTTTCGTTCAAGAATGTAACTGTTGTGGTTCATCCTATCATAACATAACATATTTAAATCGATTATCTACTGTATGTCCCGTCCACTGCGGAGTCTTATTTTGTATTACACTTTGTAGCAAACTACTGTAGGCTATACAGTATACAGCCTATATCAGGACAGGTTCAGAGATTACAGTAGGCTAGTGTATACCTTGGGTTCACGCCACTGAAACATATGCCTACTGTATTTTGATATTAATTTCAGCAGATTGTGTAGTAGGCTACATCCAATGCACATATTGATATCGTTTTAAGAAGCAACGGCTGTGGCCTTATGTTACATGTATGTGGCTGGTAAAACGGACAGGTTACTACCCAAATGGATGGACGTACATGTTTTGAATACAGGTTCGGGTTGTTTGTGTTGGTTGATGTTGATATAAACGAAAACCACTATTCTGTAGGCCTTAGTCTGCTGCTCGGTGACTTTGGTTGATTTTGCGCACGAATTAGATATTAGACGCGTGTGCGCGCCATCGCATCTCCAGCTCGTTCGCGTGTGATCTGTAGGTTTCAACACTCGAGCGAGTTTTCCCCTCGTGTTCCCCTACTGTAGGCTACTTCTGAACACTGCAGTCGGCATCGGCAGCACTGTGTCCGCCCGGGGGTATAGACTATTGGCAAGTTTGACGAAACATACATAGCTGAGCCTACAGTAGACTCCTTGCAGTGTTCATCCAGGAAAGCCCTGGATGAATATCAGGGGCGATCATTTGTGACTTGGGAAGTAGACTGAATTCTGACTGCGACATCGGAATATGCTAAATAACTGCATACTGTCCACCGTATTAACAACAACGTTGTGTGTGTGGTGGGGATATGGTACTGATTGAATAAAAATAGGTTTATTGATTATGGGAAGTACTTGCTGTTACAAAGCATAAATAAATTAACTTATTACCCCTTCAAAAAGTTACTGGGTAATTAAAAGTAATTAGTCATGTTACTCGTTACATTACTATATTACTTTCACAATCACTACTCTGTCTCATCCCTTCTGAAAAATGGCAACCTGTGTAGCCAGCTCATTTTATAATTTAATCCTCTTTATTGGAACAATAATCAACCTTAGGAGTCAACAATCAGCCAAAGTGAAAACATTGCAGCCTCTCAAACCAGATGATTGACAGGTTGGTTCTATTAGCCGACCCTAAGTTTGCTAGGACCAGCAAAATAAAGGCATATCTCCATAAGATGGAAGTCTGGGAGGGAGAGGGGGGTCTCCTTCTTGTAATGCAGAAATGCAGATTTACTTGGATAAGCAATTGTAATATTATCACAATTTTGGAAATATTAATTTGCTACACTACTAGTTACTGAAAATAGTAATAATATTACAGTAACTAGTAACTAGTTACTGCCCAACACTGCTGGCCACCGATCAAGGCCTAACTAAAATAATGTGCATCTGGTTGGATGGAGCTCAGCTCCCAATAATATTAATAACAAACAATTTGGGGGTTGATGTTGAAGGATGATGTAACAGGGTGGACAAAGGTCTGTCTCTTGGCCCTACTAGGCCATGCCTAGACCTCGATTAAACACAACCTAGGGCTGCACATGGACAGGACCGTCTACAGTGTGTGAGCTCTGCTGTCATGTAAGAGCTTTGTTCCATCATGTATACTATTGTATACTTACTATTTTAATACAGCTCATGTTTGTAATGTCACTAATTAGTGGTGTGTGTGTTTGCCGTGGCGTTGCTATAGTTTTAGCGATAGCGGCGCTGCCAGCTACAGGTCCGCTAGTTGTCCATACAGTGTGTCTGACGTTTCAACACAGCGCCCTGGCTCCGTAAATAGGAACTCAATGTTGTGCAGACCGCACACGACAACAACATCGCCGTGGCAGCGTGTGTCCAATGTGTGGGGGCGGAGCTTCTGAGGGAGCACCCTGTGGCATTGAAGGGGGTGGAGCTTCTGAGGGAGCATCCTGTGGCATTGAAGGGAGAGGCGTTTTTGTTTCGATGGAGTGCAGTAGATGCTTTTCAGCCTGAGCAACGTCAGTGGCTGTGGTCCATCCTTTGACCTTGTGCACGCGGAATGGAACCCGAAACCGCTGCTCTATAGAGTCTAGATGAGCAAGGCACTAGCACTGCCAGCTTAGACATTGAGCCACCCAGGGAGCTGAACCCCTCACCCTGCTTGTGATGTTTTCCTCCTTGCTTCAATCTTACACACGTCTGTTGACCAGGCATGTGTAGTGTTGTTGTTTTTAATGAATAGACCAATATGCCAGCAGGGAATACACTCCAGTCAGGGATCACTAATTTGGCCCCGTTCAAACAGGAGGCAAGCTAATGACAGCGTGCGCCATGTCTCCCTAGCTTAAACCACCCCACCCCCTCTTTTCACCACACGTCCCCCGCAGCTTTTCCATACAGGGCGGGGATATGTCGGCGAGGGGGAGGGATGGGGGGAGGTAGTAATGTGAAGCAAGATGGAGGATGGTGTCGGCCCGGGTACGGCACACAACAGGAGAGACCCAACGTCTAGACGCTAATTATCCAAATTAATTGACCCGGTTGTGCGCGCTGATGGTTAATTTATGTCTGTCTGCTGGTCTTATTAATAACCGGCTATTGATGCTGCCTTGTTACGCTCTCGGCTGACTGGAGCAGATGCCACGTGCGGGGGAACTCGGTTTTTATCTTCCATTTGAAACTCATCTCGCATTCCGCCGCAGTGATTAGAGCTCCTGAAACATCCCACGGTATTCATAAAGAATAACAATAACAGTAAACCAGGCAGCATGAATGGTGTAATTGTGCTTCTGTCTGTCTGCTTTTCAGTTATTGTTCTTGTGTCGATGATTCACCCGAGCCAAATGTGTTATCACAGTGAATAAAAGATAAAGATACCCTCCTTAATTCCGTTAAATTGTCATTTGAACCCCCACCCCCCCAATCTTCTGCCCAAGCTCATTGTTTACATTTTCGGGGAGGAGTTCTAGCCACTGGCGAAGTCCGTAAACAAGACACATTCGTTGTAATGTTGATTTAAACCACAAGGGTTGTTCTCGACACAAATCTACAAAGTACTCAAATAAAATATGAAAACGACTTTATACAGTCGCACTTTGTTTTAAGAATAATGACCAAAGAAAAGTAACCACATTTCTGGCGTAGCTTTGCAGAAGCCACAAAGCGGAGCTCGTCTCAAAGGCTCCTGCGAACCTTTGCCTGTGCAACTTGTCAGTTGATATAAACCCCTCGAGATAAAGAAAGGCACGGCCATCACACAGAGTGGATTGAAGAGGACGGCGAGATCACCGGTTCAAAACAAAGATCAATGCTGAGGACTAGTTGTTCCATTTATTCCTTTTCATCGCTCCTCTCTCTCTCTCTCTCTCTCTCCCTCTCTCTCTCTCTCTCTCTCTCCCTCTCCCCCCTCTCTCTCTCGCTCTCTCACCCCCCTCTCTCCCTCTATCTCTCTCCCTCTCTCTCCCTCTCTCTCTCTCTCTCTCTCTCCCTCTCTCTCCCACCCCTCTCTCTCTCTCTCTCTCTCTCTCTCTCTCTCTCCCCTCTCTCTCTC
>JAODUK010007505.1:0-31448 GCA_027564635.1 Typhlichthys eigenmanni | reverse complement strand
GTCCCCCTCTCAGCCCCTCCCCTCCCCTCACTCAGCTCCTTGATGCATTTTTCAAAGTTGTAGTGGGTGGAGTCAGGCTCAGAGCTGGGGTGCAGCTACACTTTAAAAGCATGTTGGAATGTGTGTGAGTGAGCAGCTTCGTTAAACTCAATTCATACAGAAGTATGCAAATATTTATTTAGCCTACAGCTGTTTTTATAAGTGAAAATGAGTAAACAATGCCTGCCGCTAAGAACCTTGCAAATGTTAATGAGCCTATTCATTTAAGAACTAAAAACATGATAAATGTGGAAACGTTCCAGCTGTAATATATGGGTTTATAAAGGTCTCAGAACTGAGTTCCCTCGTTAGGTCTTAGTCACGTCATGTTGTTGGGAATTGGCATCTGATGACAATTCCAGAGCTTAATAAATTCTCAGACTCGTCAAACCCTTGTGCTAACACTCAAACCAAGGGATCTTTTAAAGAACTGACTGAGGATCCAAAAATAAATGCAGCTAATGTATGCCTACAAAGCAGGTTAAAGAAATAAAAAGATATCCAATGAATTCCAGCTGGCCATTTACACTGTCTGAAATATCATTAAGAAACACAAGTTAAAGGAACACAAGATCTGGAAAATACAAATCTCTGCTTGTATGCTGGACAGGAAGGCACGGGATTTAAGACTTCAAATTTGCCAGAAGGTATACCTAGGAGTGGTGTGTGCTACTATGAAAAGAAATACCTGCAAATTTGCTGTATACTGTACTATAACATATTACTACAGTACATAACACTACCTAAATGAAAACATGTAAACCTACTCATAGGTATTTAGTCTTGCATCTGCTTGGGCTTGATAGAAAGATAACTTACATATTCTACAATGCTGCGGAGGATATGCAGATCAGCCTCTCTTGAACCCGCTGATCTCTCTAACTGCAAGTGGAGTGCAGGTGCAAACTCAACCCCTACCAACTTCAAGCCTGGTATTCTGCAACAGAAGTGAAGATGTTTTACAGTCAGCGTCTAAAGTAGTAAAATGTGTGAAGTGGTCCTTAGACCGCCATAGCATTATCATTGAACATGGCATCATATCATGCTGTTAACACATATAAACACATAAACCTACTCCTGCAATGCCTCATGGACATGCTTGCACTTCTCCCTCAGAACAGTAAAAATACCTGAAAAAACAAGAGAAGTTGAGATTCATATCGTGTAACTTCATTTGCAATCTACAACCAAGCAGAAATTGAGAGATTAGACTGGTCTGTTTGTGCCCTAACACAATTGTGTTGACATACACACAGGTTTATTAATCAAAATAAACAATCAACATACTGTAGCTCACTATTAAACTATTATGTTCTGTGTTTTTTACCTAGCCACAAGACCGTGATTGGCAAATTACTCATAAATTATCTTTGACAAAGTGGCACATGTGGTTGCAGCTCCACCAATGATGTGACAGGTCTTATTGAGCCCAGTGAAGAGGTATTCTCTTATTATTTAAATCTGCATGTAAAGTCATCAATGTCTCCATACCAGGGTCTTCCTCCATGATGTCTAGGGCCTCTATGGCAGCAGCAGCCAGCATGGGTGGCAATGAGGCAGAAAAACAGTAACCCTGGCCAGACAGACGCTTCAAAACAGCAACACACACACACACACACACACACGCACACACGCACACACACACACACACACACACACACACACCAGTGAGTATACTTTCAAGTACAGTACAGATTGTACCATCTTAATGATCTAATTGGTATTTGTAAATTATGACTGGTCCTGACATGCTCAAATATAATTAATACATTCTGATTAGACTGTTCTGTTCAATAGTCCATGGATAATATATACATATCCTCAATAATAATAATATCAGATTTGATTCAGAATTATATAAATATTTTAAAAAAAACAATACTATAATTGCTTAAAGTAATTGTAGTGCATGTCAACACAGATCTTGACGCTTACGATTCATTAGTACTTTCATAGTAACATAAGTACCTGGTGGTCAATCACAAATGACCGGCCACAGCAGAACCCGCCAATGGAGGCCACCGCGTTCTCCATGTTGGCACTAATCAGGTCAATGTCGTCTATCTGGGTGACAGAAGACATGCAGTATAAATTAAGGTATAGCAAGTCATTCTCAGGAACGCTTGCTGAACTCAAAAGCACCTCTCCACTCAATGCCACAAGGTTCTTTGTCAGAAGCTCCGCCCCACACACTGAAGGCACAGCGTGTGTGGTGTGAACCACTTTGTTTGTGTCATTCCGGTGAAAGCGTGTCAATTTTCTTTTTTTACTCAATCAAAAGAAAAACTTCTCTCCCTTTAATGCCATAGAGTACTCCATCATAAGCTCTGCCCCACACACTGGACACACATTGTGAAGGCTATTGTTGCGTTTCTATTTATAAAGCATGGGCTGTGTAGAAACGCCAGATTATTTTTTCTTTCTTCTAGATATCTGCTGTATATATCTGAGTGTGACAAAAAAAATTTATTGGCTTGCAATCGCTCACTATACCTTTAAGACAAACTACAAAAATAACAAATGCCCATACAGTAACTGCTGTGGCAAGGAGAGTCAAGCCATATTTAGAGAAACTGGCACTCATGAGGACCAACCAGATCAGTCCTGTTTGTAGGTTACCTTTGAACCAATCAGAGAACACATTTAAGTCGCAAGCCTGTAGAACCAGCTATTGGCAGTCCATGAAACCCAAGCATATGTATTAGAAGATATTTCGATGTTTCAAAAGCAACTGTTCAGTGGCGATTGGATAAAGCTGCCCTGACTGGAGGACTTGCTGCAAAGAAGCCTTTGTATAGAGTGGAAATATTAACAGCAGAACCATTCCATCAGGATTACAGCTAGTTTGTCAGTTCTGCATTCCTCTGCATGATAAGAATCATCAGCTTGTGCTGTGTCCACTCTTCAGAACAATGTATTTGCATTACTGGCATATATGCTAAATTCAAAGCCATCGGTGCCCTTTAGTAGGTATGGGAATTGATAAGATTGTATTTATACTGTCATTATTGATTATGTTAATCGATAGTATTCTTTATGGATGTAAATTCATCAATTTGTGCTAGCTAGCATTAGCTATGATGACTAAAATAAAAAGGAAATTCAAGTCAATGAAGCAATAATGAGCTGCATATGACACATTTTAAATGTTTAACATTGGCATTGGTCAATTTTTTCCATGGCTAGCTAGCACATTTGATGGCTGGCTAGTAATTCAAATGCACCTGTTAGAAAAACATGCCTGCGTCAATAAAAAGAATAGTACATTTTCATCTTAAAAGTACCACTACAGTTGTTAAGATATAATCTTAATAACACACATGCCTGCTGGTATGGCACTTCTAATCTCTAATGATAATTATAAGGAATAGTTACAATAATAAAAAAAAGATATCTATGTATAAGGAATAATAAACTTATAAAGAAAATTCACTTTGTTATATCAAGATAATTAAATATGAATTTGAAATCTTGAGATATCAAAATACTGTGTGATCTTGAGATAACGGGGTTAAAAAAAAACTGTTTTAGTAAGTGCCAGCATAGTCTCTCTCTGCTTCTATAAATTGACAACCTCTGAACCATTATGATGGATTAAACAATTTGGAACTGGTTCTCAATTCCCATCCCTACCCATAATTAAGCACATTTGCTATTGTGCAGCATCAAGTGAAATATCCCCTTTCCAAATACAATACACTACACAAATATACTCACATTGACCCCAAAGTGCTCCGTGACCCCTCTGCCATGCTCCCCTAAGACTCCAAATGACATGCTCTCCTCCAGAAAGATCCGCACTTTGTACCTGTATTTGAGCCTCACCTAGTCGTAAAGCACACACAAGTGAGCAAGAACATTAAACATATACTAAATTATACAAAAGCCTTGGAGGTAATTGCAGCTTAGTTGTATCATGTTTATGTATCATCTCACCAGCTCTGGGAGCGGACAAACATCTGCAGTGTTGATGTAAAGACCTTCCACAACAATGAACCTCCTGGTGACTCTTGCCTTTCGAGGAATCTACAGCAGGCGGGTAATGTGTTAAGACAGTTTGTTTGTAAATCTCAAACAGAGCATATGTCTAAGAACATTTATGTTATGGTTAATATTGCAACCACCAAAGTCAGCAAATTAATGGTTGTTTTAGCATGAGGGAAGTTTGTGTAACTCCTCATAGATAAAGTTCAGACTAACCTTCTGGTCTTCCAGCTCCTGTTCCTTCAGCAGCCTCTCAAGATCAGCCATGTCATTGTGCTTGAAGTATTTGATGAAGCTGCGGGAGGCTTGGAGACCCTTCTGGATTGAAAAACATGCTGCCTCATCCCTGATTAGGAAAAATAGAATGTACTGCATTTATACTATATCACAAAAAAAAAACAGCCACCAAGTAATGCACACTGAAAATTAGTAGCACAATTGTACAGTAAACATCATAAGTTCACTATAGAATTGTAATACTTACACAAAAACAATGTCCCCCCGCTTTGAGTAAGCAGGTATTGCACTAGCAATGGTTGCAAAGCCATAGGAATAGATGATGGCCTCTTCAGTTCTCATGAATTTGGCCAGTCGGTTCTCCAACTCCAGGTGTACATCTAAAGAAACAATGTCGTTGTGGAATTAGTTGCTTGGGAAACCGCAACTGCTGCAATTCATTATTAAATTAGCAAACACAATTTGTGATGTAATAATGCACTACCAGAGCCTGTGGCATCATACTTATTAAAGTGTAACTGCACCCTAAAATGTGTTTTTTGAACTGTAAACGAAGTAATAGGATTGATCTGTGATGATGAGACACATCAACGCTGGTGTTAATAACATTCCCACGTCATCAAATTTAAATGTTAACATTAGTGGGGGTCCCCCTCTCAGCCCCTCCCCTCACTCAGCTCCTTGAAGCATTTTTCAAAGTTGTAGTGGGTGGAGTCAGGCTCAGCGCTGGGGTGCAGCTACACTAACTGAATAATAATGTTCTATCTACAATGGAAAAACATTAAGCTAATGACAAAAAGCAATCCAGTATTTCTGCATATGTGAAGCCCTATTTGTTATTATTGAAAATACAAGCTATGACGTTATTACCAAAGGTCCCATAGAAGCCTCGTGGACCACATGTCCCAACCCCATATTTCTTGAGAGACGCCAAAGCCTTTTGCTGAAATTATGATGAAAGGAGAATATAGAAATAAGTCCAATAATATTTGACAATCCCAGGTCACGTTTGATGATTGAAACAATGTGTTTCAGGGGAGGGGTAGAGACGAATATGTCTATGATAAAAGGCTAAAATAAAATTTTTATCATGCTGGTTTCAACCACCAGGGCAGTTATTTTTTTATGAACGTTTGCATTTAAGAAACAAACAAGCAACACTTGATAACCTGATATGCAACTCTATATTCATATGCCAATATAAAGGGCTAACTCTAAAATATATGAATAAAGCAAAAAACATATTGCACAAACACCAACCTTCACACGCTCATTATCAAGGAGGCCGAGGAAGTTAAATGAGGCAAAATTTATACACTCTTTTCCATTTAAGATTATTTTGTGGCTTGGTGGACTGTGAAGGAAAACGTGTTGTTAGTTATAAACATTGATTCACATTTTACACTAAACCAAATAATATGAACAATTTCCTAGATAGGTTACATTGTTATAACAGAAAGATATGGAAGATGGGTGTCTAAATCCACTGACCCTGTAACAACATCATAACTGAAGGAAGGATCGTCTTTGGTCACAGCGGGAATGAGGGGGTCAGGCTGCCATTCTTCAATTAGGTCCTCTTTTTCCTGCAGAAAGTGATTATAGACAGTGTTGTAATATTTAAACCATACTGTACAATAGTTATTTTTATAGTATTTGCATCACTTTGTCTCCCTCAATGTACCTTCTCTGTGAGTTTATAGGTCTCCTGTAGTTTGTAGGTCTTTGAAAACACAAGTCTGATTATCCATAATATGAGGAACCCTTCCAGAATCAAGTGGTAAGCAGGTGCCTGAGAAAGAGAAACTTGACTATTCAGTCAAGCTATTGTGAAAGTAGTAGGATGACGCTAAATCAGTTGCTGCCATCTTGATCAGGTCAGATTGCGAAATGCCTGCTGAACAATGACAGCATAAATGACTGTTGATACCAGTGAAACTAGCCTAACAAACCACAACACCTGAAGTTTCCCCACCCGTAGAGGGCAGTGCCACGTCGATTTATTTAGGTTGTTGAGCACATTTCAAAGTGTAGAGGTAATACGCTCATTAACATACAAAAGTACTACGGGCTGTTAACAAACAATGACGCTCATCATGTGTACTTCATTCATGAAACACTGGCCAATACAAAACAGGTGATTGGATGAACGAGTCCATCAATCAGATTTTTCTCAAGTCGTATGACACTTCCTGGTTTTAAGAGTTTACCGTACTAGTGTTAAAACACAAATCATGGCATTATCAACGCCCAATGTATAAACCACTCTGACGAGAAAGTGCTACATACAACGGCACACATCATACAACTAGGAATGAGACATTACCTCGTAAAACGCCTGTACCATTTCAACCAACACCCACTGCTGTCCAGACGCCATGTTTGTTTTCTTTACCCGTAACGTCATCGTGACACAATCGCAATTATGTGTGCGCCCTCTAGCGACACTCAAAAGTAAACTCAAACAAATGTCACGCTTGACTAAAGTTAATATTCATGAATCCTCGACCAATATAAAACAATAGTCTTCGAGAGTTCCTTAATTATTTGGAATAGGTGTGTATTGTTTTACGGCAACAATACAGTGGCCTAGTATTAGCAGAAGTAGATATAAGACTGTACGAACGTTTCTTTTCAGGAACTTTCTAGTTCTCTGGCACAATGGTCAAAGACCATGGCGAGACCACCGTGACCCCCACTACTCCAGGAAACATTTCCCCATGGCCCATGGTCGGTCTGGTCTGAACCAAATCCTGGTAGTGAGTATGTCGCCACAAGGGGGCAGCAGGAGCCTGTACTACAGAGTGATTAGTGAGAGAGGAGGTGGAGTCTCTCTGGCGGGAAGAAGCTGAATCGTTTGAGTTTATTCCAGTGGTTTAAATGAACGATGTGCATTGGTTACCGCCAGACCAGACTACAACCCCTCCGTGTCATTTTGAAGGAAACCTTTCTCTTAATGACAAGGTTAGCTCAGTCAGCGGCCAGCTGATACACAGGCTCACAGCCTGCATGCTTCAGCTTCTGTTGATACTCCTCCAGGGGGGTTTCTCCATCCCTGGACCCTGACCGCAGCTCCACCGTAACAGTAGTTTCGCGCTCCTCTCGCTGTTGTTGCAGGGGTTTAATGTCTTCTCGTTCTTCCAGGCTTGGCTTTTCTTCATGTATTTTTTCTTTGGGAGTCACAGACTGTGCAGCTCAGACCGACTCTGACGATGGTCCATTGTTGTAGGATAGCCTTGCTCTTCTGGGCTGATATGCTCTGTTCAACTGTTGTTGTCTGACAGCCACTCTGCCCAGTGTCGGGAAATTGGCCAACTAGAATTTGCCCCATGGTTTGACCACCGCTTATGTCATATGTGTTTATATAGCTTTGTTTGTTTTATTTCCTTATTTCCCTTCTTCTTTTGTCATTACAACTTCTACAAACAACAACCGTTGTTTCTAGTAATGTAGAGATTCGTAACCTACATTTAGTGTGTCGTCAAAATATGTAGACCCAAGTGGTATGCAAAATGATTTGTTACACCTTTAAGCAGTATTGGCTAGGCCTTTAATGTATAGGCTATGTAAACAAGAGCAACATTACTATGCCACGCTTTCTAAAAATTAAACATATTATCCAACAAACGTCTTACAGATTACAACGAGTAACCTACAATAGTCTAACCCCATATCCAATACATGTTCATTTCCCCTTAAGAGCCCTAAGATGAAAAAATGTAATGCTGATATCACTCACAAATGCAGAGCCCCTTGGCAAATATATTTGTTTAATTAAAGTAGTAATGCCGTATGTATCAAAAGACCCCCACCGACCCCCAAGCCAACCCAAAAATTGATAGTGAAGAAGCCTAAAATGTAGGTCACTAGTCTCCCTAGCCTACACCTACATGTTATAAGATGGTTATATATTAATACTGCTAACTCATCATAAGTTAATGGACTAGTGGTTGGGACCATATTATTACCATTGTATTTGTATAACTCAAAAGTATTAATTAAATCACTGTATTAATAAATGCGAGTCTTTTGTTATAATATTAGCAGCGTGGTGTTACGTCACTGCCGGGGTTTCCACTCGAAATCGCAACCGTACGAAATGAACCCGACGGCGTCATGGTTGTGTTCGGTTGTCGCAGCAGCTTCTGCTGAAATGCCGAATTTTTACAATCGCAGTTAATCTACGAGTGATAAACTTTGTTTACATAAAGGGTGTACACCGGGGGACATTTGCTGTATTTTTCGGGGTGACAAAATCAAGTCACGCGAATTCCGCTGGACTGAATCCATTGGAGCAGCTCTCCCTGACTGGGAGTTAGCTGGCGCTGGCTACGGCTATCTTTAGCCGATACAGTAGCCAAGAAAATAAAAGAAAAAGACATCTGAAGTTGGGTAGAAGATCCAGCCTGACTGGTCTTCGTACGTCTCAGGTAAAATACATTCCAAAACAACTTACTGCATAAATCCGGATAGGGTAGACTATTTGCCACATTCTTAGCAAAATAGTAAAGCCACTAGCATAGCTCAAGCTAACCTTGCATGTTGATTGTGGGTGAGCACGGAAGGGAGACAGCGGTTGGAAGTGAGCGGTCGATGAAAACAACGCTAAGTAGCGGCAAGGAAGCTAGTCAGCGCCAGCTAGCAATTGGAATGGGTTGAGAAACTAATACGGTGCTAAATGAATAGAGGTTAATGTCAAACATGTATGTATTTCAGTCATGTTGTACGTTTCACGTTACGGTGGATCATTCCCAAACGGCGCCAGTCGAGTGTTATGATTGACTAAGTTTTAGCTTTTCTTTAGCGCGTGTGCTAGCTTCACGCTGTAGCAGCAAGTAGCAACACTTTATTCACTTGTCCAGTCAATGTTGTTGGTTGAGCTAGCTAGCCGGTGCGGATAACATAAGGAGCACTGTCAACTGTGTGACATTTTATGTTGTCGATCTAAAAAAAAGCATACGATGTTATGCTTAACGCAGCACATTTGAGTGTTTTGATTGTTTTCTATGCTTCACGGGCCAGAAAACACGAAACGTCAGGATGCAAAACTTATTTTGTTGCATCAAGCTTACAATCTCCCGATACTACTATATATAATTATATGTTAAGTACGCGAATGGTCTCTTGTTAAACCCCTCACTGTTTTGTGTTTGTTGTCAAGTTAAAGACCATATTGTTTGCATATATTGACGCCACCCGCCAATGGTAAGCAGCCTTCGTTTTACTAGGTGGCTAGCTACGCGCCGATCAGTAGTAGACCTTAGTGCCATGTCTAGATGACAACTTCACGTCTACTTGTAGCAACAGTCTTTTCGATCTCGATCGGACCCTTAACCGGGGCTGCATGTATTTGGATTCATACATATATAACACGTACACACGACTTAAACTATATGCTTGTAGATTATTGTCTAGGCAGCGTGTGAATAAAGTGATCATGCTATGCAGGCCTCACGTAAGGCCTTTGCGCTCAGGGAATTAACACGGCAACATTTATCCTTGTTATCCACCACAGTTGGGCTAACATGTTTGAACATAAGCGTATACAATACTAACCAACAGCTGCACTTATCAGTAAGTAAGAAGAATATCCACCCGTAAACGATTTAAATGTTTTTTTTTGTTTTAATGCAAGGCAGTTGTTGTTTCTTCATGGTTTCTATATTTAAATTGTGTTGTTATAGACTTGCAATAATTCTGGCTATTGCTGGTTAATTTATTGCAGCCGCTGCTCGTTGAATATTATTATTGATAGTTTGTTTTGTGTATTGTTTCCCCACAATATTATTAATTTTGTTTAGTTTTTGCTGTTTTATATATGTTTTACTACTTTAGAACAAGCTAACCTAGCCAGGTTCACCAATATGCAAATTACCATGCAAACATGTCATCGTTATTATCTGTCCTGTCAGGTGCATAACTTGGAATAAAAAAAAAAACAGACAATTTGTTGTGAGGACCATATTTGGAAATTAAATATGGCTGGGCGCAGTGAGGATGATAGTGTAAGCAACAGCAGTGGTGAATCAAGGTATGTAGTATGCTTATTTAATGTTAAAGCATTACTGTTTGAACTTGTGTTTTATGGAGTTGTCCATTTGCTTTGTAGTTTGCTAGTATGGTATTTTAACATGTAAAGCTCCACACAGCATTGTAAGACTGGGTTGTGTTTTCAAAGGTGTCTATTCCTATGTATAACACTGTGTTGTTTCTTGTGTCCATGCTGCACATAACTGTGCATACACGTGTGGATGTACATTTAGGCTATAATGAAATATCTAACATCTATTTTCTACCCTCCCAGTTATTTGTAACCAGCTATGTTAACCTTCCGTTAAATCTATTAACTAGTTACCTGATATGCATTACAGAGGCTGGGTGTCAAGAGCTGGTTCCAATTAGACTGGAATCGATCATGTCAATTATTCATTTACTAACACACATTTCTTGATTGTGTTGGTGTGGCACCCCAATGCAATGTGACAATGATCTGTGAACAAAATGCTGGTCCACTTTCAATTTCTCTTTAAACCTTATCTTTGTCCATTTGAAATGTGTTATTGATATTATGTGATATTTGATTTAATTATATATATGTAAACATAATATTTTGTTGTCTACCTCTAATTAATATATATCACATTTATTTTAAATGTCAATAATGCATATCAGGTTACTAAGGAATGGTTTAAAAAGTATTTTAGTTACTAATGGATGATGTCAAAACTGAGTAAAAAAATAGTGCTATCAAGAATTCCAAAAACGTGTCTCATCACAATTGGGTAATTTAGCAGACACTTTTCTCCAAAGCGACTTGCATTGAGTACAATGACCAGCATTTAAGGAGCGAGTTGCGTTTAGGAATTGTGCTTACAGGGGGGTCACGGGTGTTCATAATTGCTTTCAATTGTATCACACTGATGTGTTCTTGTTCACAGTAACTCTGATGATGAGTCTGGTTCTGGGTCAGGCTCTGCATCTGGCTCAGGCTCCAGTTCTAGTTCCAGCAGCAGTAGTAGCCAATCAGGAAGCAGTGACTCAGGAAGTGGCTCAGATTCTGGCAGCCAGTCAGATTCTGACTCGGAGAAATCAAAAGAGAAGGTTGAACCTCCAAACAAGTCGAACATTGGAACTGAGGTATAGCTGCTCATTGGCTGTTGAGTGAAATCGCTCTGTCACCACAGTTTTCTCGATAGCTTTTTGGCACTCACTTTTTGGACACGAGGAACATGTAATGGTGTCATGAATTCTATTAAACACTGTTGCCTTAAATTAGTACTGTGTTGATTTGCAGTTTTGGAGCACCAACCCCAGTATCCTAGCAGTGCAGAGGTCAGCTATGATCCGCAAACAGCAGCTCCAGCAGCAGCAGCAGCAGCAGCAGCGACAAAGCTCCTCAAACAGCGGATCTGATAACGTAGGCGGCTCTATGTTGTTACGCTTTGATCAGAATACACACTGTATCTCAAGCATCACTTTTTGTTTTCTACCATTCTGACATTTTCACAAAGTGGTGCAGTATCAGCAAATTAAACACTTTATTAACAATATTTATTTTACATCTAATTTTGGTTACCTCCGTGTTTTATATTTGTAACAATGACATTATAATTTCCCAGCATTTGCTCACCCGTCATTCGTAGATTAAGTCGTGCATACATCTTTTGCAGGACTCGTCAAGCAGCGATGAGTCGGACTCGTCCAGCGGATCCAAAAAAAGAAGAAATTCCGGTTCTTCGGATTCAGGGTCAAACTCTGGCAGTGGTTCTGGCTCAGACTCTTCGGCAGCAGAAAACAGTGACGAGACCGCGTCCGACTATGAACCTAGCCACAAAGTAAAAAGCCGGAAGGCCCCAATGAAGTAAGTGCCCTTTATGTCAGTGCATTGGCACGCCACGTCACTTTCAAAATCGATTTTTGCCTAGTCAATATAACGCTCCCGGGACCCTGGTATGTAGAAGGACTTGTTTTAGCAACAATCCTGGGGCCATTACAGCATTAAATTCGACTTCCACATTGAAGGAATTATTATTTTAATGTATTTTTTCTGGTTGAAAAACGGTGTCTGTTTACTGTTAATAATAATAATAATAATAATAATAATAATAATACATTTTATTTAAGGATGCCTTTCAAGACACTTAAGGACATCTTGCATTACAAACACAAAGACCCTTAATATAAAAACATTTAAATAAGACAGCATACATATTAGACATACAAGTACAAAAGTGTGAAAAGTAAAGGAGACTGAGCAGAGATTTTAAATCCAAATGTGTTTGTTGTGATCAAATATGGGAAGGTCAGTAATATTGGCAGGGGAATATAGGTGTAGCCTACACAGTATAACACAATCAGAGGTTGGGAGCCAGGGAGTTTTCAAAGATATATATTTAGGTGGTATATGTAGGTCAATGGCTGCTGGATGTTCAAGTGGTGCTAAACTGAAAGATAATGATTTCCTCTTGAGGGACAATAAATAAACAAACAAGCAAACAAACCAACCGACCTCTCCCAGGGTGAACGCCCGCAACGGGAAGAAGAGCAGCAGCAACCAGAGGAAGAAGCCCCCGAGGGGCTCGTCTTCGGAGGACGAGGACGACGTGTACAAGGCGGCCATGTCGGCGGGGCTGCGGCGGCAGGCCACGGTCAACGTCAGCTACAAGGAGGACGAGGACCTGAAGACGGACTCGGACGACCTGGTGGAGGTGCTGGGCGAGGACGTGCCCCAGCCCGAGGAGGAGGAGTTTGAAACCCTGGAGAGGGTGATGGAGAGTCGCATGGGGAGAAAGGGAGGTGAGAAGCCAACTCGCCGGGTTTACACTGGCCATTTTTTTTAAAGGCGGAGTCAGAGGTGCAGGAGGAAACACCTCTCCCTTCAATGCCATTGGGTGCTTTCTCGGAAGCTCCGCCCCCACCACTTTGGAAAACGTGTTAAAATCACTGACTCTACCTTTTGAGCAGACTGCTCAAATCGTGTCAAATAATCCTGGGCCCTGATTTAATGTAGTCTATGGACACGTTTATATTGTCATTCCTCAGAGTTATATACAGTCATTCTACTTAGGTGGCGAAATGCACTTAAAGGCATAGTCAGCGATAGTAAGCTAATACACATTTGGTATCTCCTCACGGTCCGCAGGCTGCCCATTCTGTGTGTGCGCAGAGAAAATAATCTGTTTCTACACAGCACTGACTGTCAACACAGCGTGGTGCAGACCACACAACACTACTGTCCAATTGGGAGGGGGTGGAGCTTCTGATGGCCCACCCTATGCCATTGGAGCGAGAGCTGCTTATTTGTTTTGCTCGAGGTCTTGGGTCCAACAATCTCCAGCATTGCAGACTCAACCTTTATTTTTATACACACACACACACACACAATGATTCACTGTATTAAAATATGCATTACGTCTTGGCACTGAGCAGGAATTTCTGTCCATTCTCTTCCAGCAACCGGAGGCACCACCACCGTGTACGCCGTGGAAGCGGACGGCGACCCCAATGCTAACTTCAACCCCAGCAGGGAGGCCGGCGAGACGCAGTACCTGATCAAGTGGAAGAACTGGTCCCACATTCACAACACGTGGGAGACCGAAGACACGCTGAAGCTCCAGAACGTCAAGGGCATGAAGAAGTTGGACAACTTTAAGAAGAAGGAGCAGGAGAGGAAGAAATGGTGAGATCTGCAGCAGCTGTTAACACCAGAAGGCCGATGTATAGATCCAATATGTAGGTAGAAATCTAACGAGGTGGTTTAATATTGTATGTTAAGGCTGGTGTGCTCTGTTCATTACACGGAGGAAACGCATGCTTTGGCAAGCTGTGTTTCATTCCATGTCCTTCCGAACCCAATCGTGATGATATGTTTAATTCTATTATTGTTTAATGATCACAGTATTGCCTCAGAGGGGCTGTACTGGCCCTTGTGTTCACCAACTAAGGCAATGTGTTCCTCTATCAGGATGAAGACGGCATCGCCAGAAGATATCGAGTATTTGAACTGCCAAGAAGAGCTCATGGACGACTTACATTCTCAGTATCAGCTTGTGGAAAGAATCATTGGTGCGTTACCTTGCTTGTTTTCCTCTTTTGTGTTTATTCCCTTTCGCTGAGTCGACGCCTTCGGTCTTCTATGAGTTGTGTTCTTACTGTTTATGAGCAGGGCATTCAAACCAGAAGTCTGCAGCTGGCTACCCAGACTATCTGTGCAAGTGGCAGGGCCTGCCCTACTCAGAATGTAGCTGGGAGGACGGAGCCCTCATAGCCAGGAAGTTCCAGAAGTGCATAGAGAATTACATGTACCGGAACCAGTCAAAGAACATTCCATCACGAGACTGCAAGGTAGTCACACATAAATGCATCCTTTTTTTTAATGTTTTTTGCTGCTGGTTCATGCGTCCAACACAAAGAGCAACATGCAGTTCTTGGTCCTCACAAACCATCTCCTCCTAGGTGCTGAAGCAGAGACCCAGGTTTGTGCCGATGAAGAAGCAGCCGTCTTACATCGGCGGGGAGGGACTTGAGCTCCGGGACTATCAGTGTGACAGTTTGAACTGGATGGCCCACTCATGGTGCAAGTAAGCATTCATTTAATTATGTGCCTGAATAGTTCCATGACCTTAAAGGAATTATGTTTGGGCTTCATGCGTTTATGCTTTTATTTTTTCTAAATTATGTATGAGACTGATCTCATTCTAAAATGTCCGTTAGTGGATCTAAAATGTAGCCATTGTAAATTGCATTCCTCTCTACCCGTCTCCAGGGGCAACAGTTGCATCCTCGCAGACGAGATGGGCTTGGGTAAGACCATCCAGACCATCAGCTTCCTTAACTACTTGGTCCACGAACACCAGCTGTTCGGACCCTTCTTGCTGGTGGTGCCTCTGTCCACGCTCACCTCTTGGCAGAGGGAGATAGAGCTCTGGTCGCCTTTAATGAACGTGGTGGTCTACCTCGGAGACATCGGCAGCAGGAACATGGTACAGAGAAGTCCGTCCGCACAACGTTCTTCCAGCTTTGGCACTCTATTGCGCTCAGCACTTTGTCTTGTATTTATGTCATTTTTTTTATTTTTATTTTTTTATGAGCACATTGTGTGGACACGCTGCTTGCTTGTTATTGTTTTTAACAGAAAGTGCAGATGTGTTTTGAGCTGGATAGTTGTTCTTCCTCTCCCTGTCTTAGATCCGAACACACGAGTGGATGCACGTGCACAACAAGAGACTTAAATTCAACATCTTACTCACGACGTATGAAATCCTTCTGAAGGACAAGGTCAGCTTCACCTGCCATCACGTCTTGTATTGTGTTTGAATGATTAAAGAAGTATACTTCAATGCATTTATTACTTCTAGGATGTCCGTTAGCAAGCATTTAATACTTACATTTGAAAAACGTTTAATATTTATTTTTATTGTTTATAAAAAAATACAAAATAAATCTGAGTTGAGGGAGGTTTTATATAAAAATATTTATGCCATTAAATGTAAATGGTGTTAGTTAAATCATTATGCTTGCACATGCAAATAGTTTAAGCTATTCTCTTGGTGTGTGTGTCTCCCAGTCATTCCTCGGCAATGTGAGCTGGGCTTTCATTGGCGTGGACGAGGCTCATCGGCTGAAGAATGATGATTCTCTCCTCTACAAAACCATGATGGACTTCAAGTCCAATCACCGGCTGCTGATCACAGGAACGCCTCTGCAGAACTCCCTGAAGGAGCTCTGGTCCCTCCTGCACTTCATCATGCCTGAGAAGTAGGTTATTGTGATGTGTGTGTGTGGCAGGAGGGGGCAAATGTAATGTTTTGTAAACATGTAAATGGACTGCTGGGAGCCAACATCTTCTCTGTGTGTGTGTCAAGGTTCCATTCCTGGGATCTGTTTGAGCAGGAGCACGGGAAGGGGAGGGACTCGGGCTACACCAGTCTGCACAAGGAGCTGGAGCCGTTTCTTCTGCGCAGGGTCAAGAAAGACGTGGAGAAGTCTCTGCCAGCCAAAGTGGAGCAGATCCTCAGAGTGGAAATGAGCGCTATTCAGAAACAGTACTATAAGTAAGAGCCATTGACAATATTGGTAAACATACACAAATAAAAAAAATCCTGTACCTAAAAACAAAACTGGTAATGCAAATTAAAACTTTGATTGCATTACGTTATATCTTCTTTATGCCGTTTGTGGTAATCCGTTTTAGCGTTGTGAGCGCGCTAGCTAGCTTAACTGTCTGGTGGTGTTAGGTGGATTCTGACCAGGAACTACAAGGCTCTGAGCAAAGGAACCAAAGGCAGCACCTCAGGCTTCCTCAACATCATGATGGAGCTCAAGAAGTGCTGCAACCACTGCTACCTTATAAAGCCCCCCGAGGACAACGAATTCTACAACAAAGCTGAAGCCTTACAGGTAAGGTATCACATTCAGCTGAAATGTACACACGGCACAATCATTTAACACCATAATAAGATAATATATTAACACTAGGCATCAACATATTGTCGATTCTGTGGTGTGTGTGTGTGTGTGTGTGTAGACTCAAGTGTTTTATATTGGTGCACCAAGATTTACAGCCTCAGTCTCTAGAAAGCAAAACAAGTGACCCAGCTACGACTCACTCCAGGACACAATTGTTCTGCAGCATCTTCTGTCTTATGCTGGCTGTGTTGTTGGTTTTCACTGTTTACTTTTTGTTATATTGAAACTAAAACCGTCGAGCAATAAAAAAATTATATATATTTTTTTTAATTTATTTATTATAAAAAACAACATGCTTTGTGATGAATGAATCACATTTATATTTATTTATTTATTCACATTTATCAATAGGCCTATTTGCCTTTTCTTCCCTTACATGTTGCTAAATGGAGCCAATGGCAGTTCAGTAGGCTATAGGCTACTGCCAACTTTATAACTACAGTGTCATTAGACATTTAATTTTGTCCTTATCAATATTATTATAATTTTTTTAAATCATGACTTTATTGAAATTAATGTGAAATTTTGCGGCTTAGCCACTCTCAAATATATACTTTAAAGCTTTCATCATTATCTTTGTTGTGACTCGTACAGGCCTTTCGAATTTCAGTGTAGGTCTCTGAATGGGTGCCAACTCTTCTCAATGCAGAGCTCATTTATGTAATCACATCATGTTTTCCAGACCCCAAAGCTAGATTCTAAGTCTCTTATGTGCGTGCGTGCGTTGTACTTAGCCGTACGTATTTGGCTTAAACAACCACAGAACAAGTGTTATACATTGCCATACATGTTGCGTGTCAGTCGTCCAATAGCTGATTGCACTGTTGTGCTACTGCAGCATTTGATTCGCAGCAGTGGGAAGCTGGTTCTCCTGGACAAGCTGCTGTTGCGCTTAAAAGAGCGCGGCCACCGCGTCCTCATCTTCTCCCAAATGGTCCGGATGCTGGACATCTTGGCTGACTACCTGAAGAACCGACAGTTCCTCTTCCAGGTTAATAAACACACCATTACCCACCGCAGGACCAGTGGAGATGCAGCCGCTGATGGAATACTAATGTCAATAACCTGGTTCAGCCTAATTTGACTCTAGCTGTTTTATTGCAATATGAAGTGCTTACGCACATGTTCACCATTTATTAGCCCCATGTTAGTGGAAGTTGCTGAACCAGCAACACTGTTGCGTTTAACTGCCATTCCATTCCTTGCCTGCTTCTCAAAATATTACTTCTAGTGTGTCTACAATGCTGGCCTTTTTATTGGTAGTATGTGTTCCTAAGTTACTTGTTGTAGAATGTGATTTAAGGTAGACCTACATAAGGTTATATTCCAACTGTAAATATTTCTTAAATAAGCCCTGCACTATCAACTTGAGTACGGTAACTTTAGAACATACTGTATATTACCACTTTGTAGACAAGTTAGAAGTCTGTGTTTGAGAAAGAGACACAGTTACATGGTTTTTATGGGCATGTTCAAGTCAATGGCGGGTGAAAATACAGATGTGGTTACAAAATTAATGTACATTTTTCTTTTTGCCAAACTCAGTTGTGGGGAAGCTAGAGGTGAAGGCTTAATAAATATTCAGTGTCAACTATTGTCTATTTTAACAGACATTTTTGATGACCTGTTTGATTTAAAACATAAATGTTTGAAAACATTATAACAAATGTAGCCTTTGCCTGTCTCTAGAGGTTAGATGGCTCCATCAAGGGAGAGATGAGGAAGCAGGCGCTGGATCATTTTAATGCCGAGGGCTCAGAGGTGAGTGCCATACACGAGATCAGCTGTACTGTGTGTCGTCAGACTGAAGTACTTCCTACCAGCTTCCCTAAACCCCTTCCTCTGTGCCCAGGACTTCTGCTTCCTGTTGTCGACACGCGCGGGCGGCTTGGGCATCAACCTGGCGTCTGCAGACACCGTTGTGATCTTTGACTCCGACTGGAACCCCCAGAATGACCTACAGGCCCAGGCCAGAGCCCATCGCATTGGACAGAAGAGACAGGTGCATTTAAATAGGCCCTTCCCACAGCGGGAGTCAGTTTTAAGAACTTACAGGTAGAGTCAGCGATCGTAAGGTAGTTCCACTTCAAATTCGGCGGTGAATATCTCCTCATGGTCTTTAGCTGCTCATTCTGTGTGCGCGATGAAAGAAGTATCCGGTCTTTCTACACAGACCTGACTCTGTATATGGGAACACAAAGTGGTGCAGACCGCACCACCCAACACTACCCCAGCCTTGACAAAGCATTTCCAATGTGGGAGGGGGAGCTTCTGAGGGAGCACTAACCCTATGGCATTGAAGAGGCATCAGTGTTTCTGTTTGATCAAATATCAACAGTTTGCTCCAGCATCGCTGACGCCACCTTTTATATTGTACAGAATCCGTTAAACAAAGTGAGCAGGTTTGGACATAAAATGTATAGTCTATAAACATACAATAACACTGTCTGTGTGTGCTGTGTGATCGCCCGCTAGGTAAACATCTACCGGCTGGTGACCAAGAGCTCCGTAGAGGAGGACATCATTGAGAGAGCCAAGAAGAAGATGGTCCTGGACCACCTGGTCATCCAGAGGATGGACACCACAGGGAAGACTGTCCTCCACACCGGTGCTGCTCCCTCCAGGTAAACATAACGTCTGTACTAAAATGGTAAATGGACTGCATTTATATAGCGCTTTTCTAACCTTCCAGCCACTCAAAGCTCTGTACAGCTTTGCCTCACATTCACACTCACATATTCATACACCGATGGTGATTGCTGCCATGCAAGGTGCAACCAACCACTGGGAGCAGTTTAGGGTTAGATGTCTTTATCAAAGACACCTCGACACTTGGTGAGGAGTTAGCCGGGAACCAACGCATCGGCCTGCTCTACCCACTGCACCACTGTCGCCCCAGAGTGACTAGTGTGCGACCACCCCGATGGGTCGCCTGGGGGATGTTATTTTTGTTTTTGGGTGCAGTTATACGTATAAATCGCTTTGGATAAAAACGTCTGCTGAATGCAGTAAATGTGCTGCATGCATTTCAGTATGGTTGGGCGTGAGAAGTCGTTCATTGTTTGACTCCCCCACTTATTTTGGAAGTAACTACATTGAAACTTAAGTGTTAACCTTTTAAGGGAGTGTGAGTGTGTTTTTTTTTTTTTTTTTTTTTTCCTTTGGTTTGAAAATGAAAGTATTGCATGTTCATCTTATTAACATTGCTACTAACCCAAAAACTAAACTTTTAATATTGAATCTTCCTGTTTTGTAACTTGCAGTGCTACTCCCTTCAACAAGGAGGAGTTGTCCGCCATCTTGAAGTTTGGTGCCGAGGAGCTTTTTAAAGAGCCAGAGGGAGAGGAGCAGGAACCTCAGGTTTGCTTGATAAACGTGCGGTGACTATGAGAAACGTTCTTACTGGGCAGTATGCCGTAAGGTTGTTTTCCTCTTCCACTCAGGAAATGGACATCGACGAGATCCTGAAACGAGCGGAGACGAGGGAGAATGACCCGGGGCCTTCCACGGTGGGGGAAGAGCTGCTCTCTCAGTTCAAGGTATAGTTATGCTTAATAGCTGTGAATCTGGTGGATCCTTGTTGGTTCGTTGTTTTCTATACCAGTGCCTTTAAAACATGAAAAATTGGTGTGTCAATGAAGGATGTCCCACCCTGGACGCGAACTCCACTCAAACGGATTACAGAGCGAATGCCTTAGCCAAGGAAGCTTAAGTTCAAGGGTTCTAGCATCTGTCACTAGAACATTCTTGAGGTGTTGGAGAGTGATGTTACCTAAACTTAATGCACAGTGCTACTGTCTGGCCGCTGTTACAATCGCACATTTTCTTTGTAACGGTATAAACAACCAGAGGAGCAGGATAGTTTAGTGGTCTCAGCTGGAAGGTGGTGGGATCAAGCCCCAGATTTGGCTTGTCTGTAAGCATCCTTGAGCAAGATGCCAAACCCGCACCAGCTCCTGTAATACTTAATTGTACTCATTATACTGTATTTCTTCAAATAGTGGCCGGGGCCTTTATTTACGGCAGAAGCTAGCAGGCCTTTATTTGAGGCAGGCTTTTATTTCAAATGTCCTCTTAGTTGTTAATACAAATTCAACACTTCCTGTAACTTTTAAATTGTTTAAAAGATCCTGTAGAGTTTCATAATCACGGTCATATATATCTTATATACCTTCATATATTAATCGTCAGTGTTCCTCACGTACCACAACACCCTTAAAATGAATTTAAAATAATGTGTGCCATGCTGCTCTAGTCTGCTATCTACATTAAGCCATACCAGTATACTACTTCTACCACTGAAGGCATGTTTATTCAAATGTAGCTACTGCCATCTACTTGCTTGGATGTGTTACTACAGATTACAGTTGCCTTAGACATTAACACCAGGAACGTATTCAACCATACGCTCCCGGCCATTATTTGAGACCCGGCTTGTAATTTAATCACATTTTTTATTTGAGGAAATATGGTAAGCTGCTTTCTAGTGTCTGCTAATATTAGCTGTTGTAAGTCATAACTGTAATGTACATAAATGTACACCACTGTTAAAAGCAACAATTTCATTGTCAACAGTTGCTCAAGCGTAACGTTTATAAAGTAACCCTGTAAGACATTATTTCTGTTTTCTAATCACTGAATATAAACGATCACTGTTGGAGTTCTGTCATAGCCGTTCCAGCCTTAGCTCCAGCGTCGTGTTGCTAATTGCCACTGACATTATGCTCCAACCCTAAAGGTGGCAAACTTCTCTGTGATGGACGATGAGGACATCGACATGGACTCTGAGCGCAGCCAACGCAGCTGGGATGACATCATCCCGGAGGAGCAGAGGAGGAGAATGGAGGAGGAGGAGAGACAGAAGGAACTAGAAGAAATCTACTTGCTGCCGCGAATGAGAAATTGTGCCAAACAGGTATGCAAAGCCGCCTTAACCTTGAACACTGTGCCTCGTGTGGTCATACAGTATTAGTGGTCATCACCGGCTGTTTACATGTACGAGAGTTAGGGTCTTCAAGGCCCAGTTGCCCGCTCATAACTGATGAAACATGTTTGGTTGCGGTCAATAGAGCAGCTTTAATGGCAACGAGAGCCGGCGAAGTCGGAACAGGAGGTACTCCGGCTCAGAGAGTGATTCCAATTCAGACCGCAAAAGGCCCAAGAAGCGTGGGCGGCCTCGAACTATCCCACGTGAAAACATAAAGGGCTTCAGTGACGCTGAAATCCGGAGGTGATTATCTCAGTGTAGCAGTGGAGGGTTCTTCTGTGGTAATGGCAATGTGGCTTCAGTACATCCTTACATTTGGCACTGATATCTTTTTGAATACATTTCAGATTTGTGAAGAGTTACAAAAAGTTTGGTGGACCACTTGAAAGGTAAGCATTTGATTTGCCAACAAAGCTATAATACTTCACAAGAGATTTAAGTACCATCTTCCTAAGTGTACTTATTTAACAGAATGTAGGAGACGGAAACTGCAGATCACAGAACAAAATACACGACTGACCCCTCCTGAAAATCATTTGTGTTCTTGCACAGATTGGACGCTATTGCCCGTGACGCTGACCTTGTAGATAAGTCTGAACATGACCTGAAGCGCTTGGCAGAAACTGTACACAACGGTTGTGTGAGAACACTTCGGGAGAACCCCTGCGGCCCAGAAAAAAACTCAGGTAATTACAAAACAGCATAGTAGGCTATAACAGGAAAGGTTGACAGTTGACTGACGGATTTCCAAACTTGCACAAGCACAACTGTTATTGGAGGACAGGGCGAAAATGGGGCGGGACTTGGGATCGGTCAACTGTCAATTGACAGTCTTGACCACGCTTGCAATGTTGGTGTACTCTTTCTGCATCAGTTTTTCTGTGGCACCACTGTAGTACCTCCGACGACCACTAAAGGGTATGTGGGATCCTGGGTTAAGTTGTATACAGTTGTATACAAAATAAACGGACAGGAGTTTGCTATTCCTAAATTTCTCGCTGAGTGCATTAATTTGCAGGAGATGATTCATGATGAATGGCTGTTCAAGGGGTTGTGTTAATGTGTCTTCAGTTCCAGGCTGGATGAGGTAGTGTGTGAAACGGTTGGTCACCTTGTTGATACTGTGATTATGGGATGGCACGCATCTGGATCGTCATCATTTGCTGAGTGCTGAAGGATTTAAAGTTAGAGTCAGCGATTTTTGGCCAAGACAATTTATCGTTAAATTTTGCAAAAATCTCCTCACTGGCTGCTTGTCCTGTGTCCCTTTTAAAATAATCTGGTGTTTCTACACAGCCCTGGCTCTGTTGATGGAAACACAGACAAAGTGGTGCAGACTGCACCAAGGAATATCCTAGCCTTGGCAATGCGTGTCCGAAGTGTAGGGCGGAGCTTCTGAGGGAGCACAGCTCATTGATGGGAGGGGTGTTTTTGTTTTTGATGAAGTTCAAATATCAGTCTTCCTCCAGAATGAATTTTCTTTTTATGTTTGGCTTTAGAAGAGTACGTATTGCTCGGCTGATCTTGTGTTTGCCCAACAGGAGGCAGGCGGGGGAAGGTTAAAGGTCCAACGTTCCGGATCTCTGGCGTCCAGGTGAACGCCAAGCTGGTCATTTCTCATGAGGAGGAGCTGGCACCCCTCCACAAGGCCATTCCCGCTGACCCCGAGGACCGAAAGAGGTAACGTTTGCTTGTTCGGTCGCATTAAACGCACGTGAGCTTACGGACCGCGTCTGATCGTGAATGAAACGCTGAAACATGACAGCTCTTGGCTTCCCCAGGTACGTGATCCCTTGTAGCTCAAAAGCGGCACACTTTGACATTGACTGGGGAAAGGAGGACGACTCCAGTCTCCTCATAGGAATCTATGAATATGGATACGGCAGCTGGGAAATGATAAAAATGGACCCTGACTTGAACCTCACGCACAAGGTAACTTCCGCTATATGAAACCATTAGAATCTTGTCGATCCGCTATGCCCAGTTTATACATCTTTCTCTGGAGTGGCAGGATAAAGGTAAATAGGTTAATTGTGATATTTTGTCTGTATACTACAATATATAGTGTATCTACTATATGTATAGTATTGGTGTATATTAAACCTTTTCCATTTGACTGAGAGTCAAATGGAAACAGGTCACTAGCCGTGACCTGTTCCTTGGTTTACTTACTGCTTAATGTAACACAATACAAATCTGTTTTTGATTTTACAACAAGCTACATTTAGTAGACAGTTTCCTCCAAACCGATTTTATAATAACTACATTTGACAATGACAAATCAATAGCATTCCATAAGACAGGCAGTGCCTGCCATTGTTACAGCATCACCAAGGTGTTAATGTCGATTTGTTTGTCTTCATCATCATCATCAGCTCCTACCAGACGACCCTGATAAGAAGCCACAGGCCAAACAGCTGCAGACCAGAGCAGACTACCTCATCAAATTACTGAGCAAGGATCTGGCTAAAAAGGAAGCACAGCGGCAAGCTGGGACGGTACGTCCTGTTGTAACCCTCTGGTATTAGGTGGCCATTTTAAATGAATTGAGCAAGTTACGACTGTAATTTAACATTAGGAATCTATTTACTTTTTATCTTTTAACAACAATGTAAATGTGAGCAGATGTGCTGAAACCTATGTTTGGTCCTGCAGGCCAATTCACGGAAGAGGAAACCACGGAGTAAGAAGAACAAAGCTCTGAAGCCAGCCAAGATAGACGAGGTGGTGAAGAGCCCTTCCTCAGATCCCCCCTCAGACAAAAGGTCAGAGGATGAGGAGGATGAGGATGAGGATGAAGATGATGATGCTGAAGATGTAAAGGTAACTTTTAATATGTGTGGTGTTTTATTGCATTGCATTGCAGTGTAGGAAGTTTAAGGTGCAAATTTTGGATTCTCTCTTCTCTGTTCATTAGTTTCAGTTGGTATTTTGCTGGGTGTTGTTTAACTGCTTTGTCTGTTTATAAACACAATTAAAATGTTTTTCACTAATGTGACGAAATGGCCTGTTGTTGGTACGATCATGTTAAATATTAGGGATTGCACCGATACGGAGTTCGGAAATTCGTCCGATACTGACTTAAATAGCTGGTTTGGCATCGGTGACAGTTGTAACCGATCCATGGGGCTGATCCAATTAAATAGATTTACATGCGTAGGTCTGCTGTCAAGCATCAGCCATGTCTAACCTAGCCAGGCCACACTATCAGCAGCAGGTTTCTCCTGTCCTGAAATAGAGATTGGCTGTCGCTTAACTTACAACTTAATTTAAACACGGGAATCGGGTAGGTACTCTGTATCGGCCGATACCCAAAGTGCCGATATCTCTATCGGGACTGAAAAAACTGCCATTCCTATTAAACATTGTGTGTTCAGGACTGACTACGCTAATTTAAATGCACCAGCGGATTTTCACACACTTCCTTATACCATACATGCATTGGTTCCATTTGTCCTGTTTGTGTGTACTTCTACACTTCTCTGTGCATGTACTGTACATTCATAAATGTTGAAATAATGCTTGGACTCCTCCAGGAGGTGGCGCCAGTCAAGCTTCCACCCAGGAGAGCTAGGCCCGAGAGAATGGTCTTGAAAGAAGAGGAAGAGGAGCTCGATCAAGACGAGGCACCCTCACCAACAGAGGAAGGGGCGGTCAAGGAGAGGGAGATTAAGAAAGAGTGCAAGAAAGAGGAGACCCGGGAGTTTAAGGAGAAAAAGGAGCCAAAAGACACCAAGCCTGTCGAACCAGCACACAAACAAGAAGATCTCTTTGAAAAAGTACGATTACAGGTGTTGTATTTAACTAAGTGATGTACTTTGAGGAGGTGAAGTCTGGTTCCATTTTCACGGTCCACTCTCAATTGCTTCTCCAAGGATAACGACTCAAAGGTGGAGAAAACGAAGAAGGCCTCAGATACACCGGTCCACATTACAGCAGGTGGAGACAATGTGCCAATCTCCGAGGAGTCTGAGGAACTGGACCAGAAGACCTTCAGTGTGGTAGGTTTGAGATGTTGATGTCACAACAGCAGCAGTGTTAGCTGATATGTTACAGGTTAATGCAAATAATATCTAGGTCTATAGTCCTGACTGTAATGCCCCAATGTAATCTATTCACTCATCCTTCTGTTCAGTAGACCCGTTGGACTTCTACTTGTTTTAATATACAAGTGGAAACTTTGTCAAGGGTTGTGACATGAGCGGTAGTAAGCGTTTTTGACGGTCGGTGGTAATGGTGGAGAACGTCTGACTTGGCTGTCAACAAAAGCTTAGAAAAACATAAGTGCAACAGTTCTATTCTTCTATTGTAATAAAACTGTTGCTATATCACATCACCTACACCATTGCTTTTTCCGAGTTGTTTTCAAGTGGCCTTCGTCACACCGAAAACCACGCCCGTAGCTAACGACGCTGTATGGCAACACACTAGGTGTACCGGTGTACTGACACAACGGTTTCCAAGCTGTCCAGAGATTCTCGCGGCAAGGTCAAACTGAAGCTGGCGAGATCAGGACGGTCTCGCCAGGTTATTGGCAGGCTACTCATTCTGCTATCTATGGTCCCCCCCCCACCCCCCCCCACCCCCCCCCAGTGTAAGGAGAGAATGCGGCCAGTGAAGGCAGCTCTGAAGCAGCTGGACAGGCCAGAGAAGGGTTTGTCTGAGCGCGACCAGCTGGAACACACGCGACAGTGCCTCATCAAGATCGGAGACCACATCACAGAGTGTCTGAAGGAGTACTCCAACCCTGACCTCATCAAACAGTGGAGAAAGTAAGTGTGTCTCTACAACAATAGCTCTGTCCTTCAGAAGTCTCGTGCCCTAATCACCAACTACTTCCCCTCAGCCTTCATAATCCCCATTCTTATGCCTGCGTACATTTATTGATTGATTAGGGATGGGATGATATATGATTTTATCGTTTATCGGGTTAAGAAACAAATCTTTTTATTGTAAGAAAGTAATTAAAGATATGTTTTAGTACCGTTTTAAGCATATGTTGATGATTATTGGGATAATATTGTCTATAATAATAATTTTCATGCCTAGTTTATTATGAATCATTTATATATTATGTTTTAATAGTACATATTTACAAAAATCCCTTAAACGTAACAAAATATAAAATATGAATGTTGATACATATTTACAGGTATCCAATAATGGTAATATGGATTACACTTTAATTTCTTTTAATAGCAGCTTTTTCTGTTATCCCGTTTTAGTTTACAGTGAAGTGCGTAGAATATTGCAATATGAACCCAACATGAAAGTACATTAATTAGTGTTGTTGCTTGACAGGAACCTGTGGATATTTGTCTCCAAATTCACGGAATTTGATGCACGAAAACTGCATAAACTGTATAAGCACGCAATCAAGAAAAGACAAGAAAATGCCCAGGTATGCACTGAATTAACAGCATTTTGTTAACGTGACTTAATCGCATGACATATCCTTTTAATAAGCTTGTATGCGGGACTATTTTGTTTTTGCAGGCAGGGGACCAGAACACTTGTACTGTAAATACACATGGCTTTAAAAACACAGGTATGATGATTATCCTTCTATTGTTGTCACAAACTATAATTAAATAACTGAAATAAATACAGGAGAAACACAATGTGTACATTCATTCTAAGTGTGTCTTCACGAGTCTATGAAGAGAAGGGCTGTAGATGTGGTGTTGAGCCTGTGTTGAACCCCCCCCCCCCAACCAGACATGGAGAGACTGAAGGACAACGCTCACGACGACAGCAGCAGGGACAGCTACAGTTCGGACAGGCACCCCCCACCCCCCCCGGCACCCCCGGCCCGGTACCAGGAGCGCAGCAGCAGCAGGGACCGACACGTCTCCGACAGCCACCGGAAGACGAGCGGAGGAGGAGGAGGGGACTCCAGGAAAAGGCCCTACTCCTTCAGCAACGGCAAAGACCACAGGGACTCCTACAGGTCTGACCGGGACCGACACGACAGGTGAGGCGCTGGCCTGACGTCCGCTGGTTGTCCACACCCGTTAAAAGCAACAGAAGAATATATGCCTATAGAAGCCTATATGAATCCTGTCATCAATCAAAATGTTGGATGTATTAAGCCCAGTGAGCCTCCCTTTAGGTGTCCTGTGGTTGCTAGTTGACTGCAGAAGCATTTGGGATTACTCCTGAGCTAAAGCCTACTTCGTAATATAGTTGCATGGTTACATAGTTACCACGTAAAGCATAAATCATAGCTGTATATTCTCAAGAAGAGCCTCACCTACATCTATCTGATTATTTATCTGGGTATCCTTTTGAGGTTGTACCCATATTAACGTTTTTTGTAATTGTTTATTCCTATGAAAGTGTGTAACAACCAAATATGCTGCATTTTCTATTAGAAAGAAGGCAGAATATTTGGTTCTTGACACACTTTGATAGTCTCTTGTCCCCTGCCTGTTCTGTTGTTGACGAGCTAGTATCCGTAGTTGCGTTGCTGAGGTTTTGTGTGGTGGGCCCTTGTAGATACTACAGCGACACTAAGCACAGGAAGGTGGACGAGCAGCGCTCCAGCAGAGACTCCAGGCCTGAGAGGGACTCCAAGGAGCACGGCCACTCGGAGCGTTCTGGCTCCGACTACCACAAGTCGTCGTCCTCGTCGACGCGCGACTCCTACCGCTACCAGTCGGACTGGCAGGTGGAGCATCGCGCGACCTCGGCCAGCGGGGGCCGCTCCCCGTCCGGCCAGCGGTCCCCTTACGACTCGCGTTCGCCACTCGGACACCGCTCGCCATTCGAGTACTCGTCGGACCACAGGAGCACTCCCGAGCAGATATGGAGCGGCCGCAAGACGTAGCGGCACCCGTGCGCTGAGCACAGCTAAGACTCTGGTTCAGCCTGGCAGCTGCCATAAACTCTTAAACACAGGAAATGCCTTACAGTGGGGGTGGGGTGGGGGGGGGACCTGTGGATGAAGAAGGAAGAAAAAAACGCTATTATGAAGCACCAACGGTTGTTGGGTCGGGGTCATAATTCAAAAGAAAATTGCATATTTTTGTATTTAAAGAGTTCACTGCTGCATTGTACTGGGGGTTTGCAGCGTGCAGCGTAGCTTGTTATATTATTTTTATAAAAGTGGACTTTTTTTTTTTTTTTACTGAACATTGACACAATTACCTGGAGTGCTGCCTCACAACTTCTCAAACCTTGACACTGGATCATGCATTCGAACTGCTTTCTTTCCTTTTTCATCCATTGTATCACTCAGTTGTATTTAATTCCAGGTCTAGTCATTAGAAAATGTAATGTTTGTCACATTGATCATGTTGAAATAAGGGTTTCTGCTCTATAGCAGCCTGATCACCGGCTGACTAGATTACCTCATTACAGAGTTTCTCATTCATTTCTTAACTTTTGTATTTGTTTCCATGATGCACAAATTATTTAATTGTCTCGGCTGTTTAAAAAAAATGTAACTAAAATCAAACATTTCTTTGAGCAACTTTTGTCACTTTTCCATAATGTAAACTGTAAATTATTGTAATATAGTGAAATCAATGGTTTTTCCTCAGGCTTTTTGGATTTATTAAGACTAAAATTTTCTCCCATCAACTCAGGCTTTTTGTCATTTATATCCAGTTTTTCATACTATAGTTAATGCTATTCAAATGTAATATTTTGGTTATGGGGGAAACAAATTCCATTGTCTATTTCTTTAGCTGTATTTCTTATTTTTTGTAACTAGCTTTGTTATTTCTTCAGTAATGTGTCTAAAACAATAAATTTGAGAATTACTTTTTACTAAATCACAACATGAATAACTTTTTCATTTAACTCATGTCCATTGTAGGCAATAATGTCAATCTTCTATGCAGCCAAGTGTATTTCTCGTTAACAGCTTGAATTAATTTGCTGTTACCGGTCACTGTTGTACATAAACTATATTTCCAAAATGGATTTACACTGAACATGCATGAATTTTTAAGAATTGTTTTATATAGTTGCTTATGAAACCATTAAACTCAATGACTGTACTTGTATTGTGTATGTTCTTGACATGTTGAATTCAGTATGTCCATCATTACATTTTTACAAAAGTAAATATAGAACACAAGGGTGAGGCTTGGTCCAATGAGGTCTACACCAGACAAGAAATTCACTGTTTACGGAGTAAAAGTAGTTGGTACACTGAAATGGGGTCAAACTGATAATGCCAGACCCAAATAACTTGTTTGGTTTAGTCACATTCCTGTTAAACCATACCCGTGATCAATGTACATAAATGTATACAAATCTGCACAATACGTAATTTTTAAATGTGTGTAAGGGATGGCAGCTGTAGCTTTTTGTAATGATGTAAATTAGACCAAACACACCAAAAAAAAACACTGAAATTGACTTCCCAAAACTTTAAAGATACATCTTTATAAGAACAAAAGTCTGTTTTGTTTCATTTATTAGGGTACATAAAGCATACCAGGGAAACACTTAAGCATAGAGAAATACAGTTAAATATTTTAATTGAGATGGCTTACTGGTTTCAGTTACTAACAACATTGTAAAGGCAATTTATTCAGCAGGAAGCTGCGTTAACGACGCCTCATGTTTGACAGTGGAAAGAACATTTGAAGCTTAGTAGTCTTTCTTCTCTTCGAAAATCATGTTCGCCGATGCTTTCTTAACTGTAAGAGAAATCAAACAGCATCATTTATTTTAGTAGAATTTAGAATCATTTTGAAAAAAAAATTTTTTTACACAAATCAAAGTAACTGCACCGCAGCTGAGCCTGACTCCACCCACTAAAATGTAAAAAAAAAATTATTCAAGGACTTGAGGGAGGGGAGGGGCTAAGAGGGGAACCCACATTAAAGCACCATGTAGGATGTGTTTTTATTGTTGCCATCAGCCCCCCTACAGTTTATTTACAATGTATTTATCTTTATGCCAACTATCAATCCATAGAATAAATGGCACAGCAGCATGTGCATTTGTTTACAAGCTGAATTATATAGAACCGGTGTTATGAGAAGTTGTGCCATCTTGTCTAATGATGCGGTCATAGCGTTTTAATCGGAGTCTATCAAAACATGATGCCCTTCTTGCAATGTAGGATAGATGGATTGAGTAGGCAACTTGGAATATTTTTGACAAGGGGAAATGGATTTATGAAATACTACATCAGCAGAACAGGCACATGTTGAGTAAGAAGGTAATAAAAAAGGTTTACACAATTATGGCATTGCCTAGCGGAGAGGAACAATTACAAAAAGTAAAGTAACAAAGCTTGATTCATTTTTACCAAAATAGCCTACATGCGTTTTCAGCTCAAATAGTTTGCATCCAGTGACATACGTAGCATAGTCCCTACTGGTATGTGTGAACTCAAATACAATTTTGGAGACATTATATAGGCCTACAAAGGCTACAGTCTAAGCGGGCTGAGATAAGTTTAGCACCGTTAAACTTTAACAGGCTTTTAGCTTTGTTTGGCATGAGATTGGCAGACTGAATTATTATTATTATTATTAAGGGCCTAGCCCCGAAGGGGCGAAGCCCTTATTGTTATTGTACGTTTTCTTGTTATTATTATTATCCTGTCATTGAAGTCAATGGCAACCCCTAGAACCGTGTGGTAAAAAGTTGGGAATTTTGGCACACAAGTAGCCTATAGGGTCTCACCATCGCTGACACTTAATTTGGTGGGGTCACCTCAAAAGGTCAAAGGTCAGGCTAAGGTCAAAAATGGGCTATTTTTGAAAAA
>JAODUK010007486.1:0-24905 GCA_027564635.1 Typhlichthys eigenmanni | reverse complement strand
GGGGGGGGCTTTGACAAACACTTAAGAAATCTCAGACGCCCAGTGCCCTTTAATTAAAAATTGATGTCATATCAGAGATTTCAGCTCAATGGCTCGAGGATAATGGAGCGCTTATTGAACTTGCTGGCTCCCCGGGACTACCCAGCTAGCTGCCTGCGCTACCCCAGCTAGCTGCCTTGCTAACTAGCTTGTTTTGAAACAATAGCGTTCGTGAAATGTATCCACCGCTGCAGCAGCTTGTCACAAAGGCCTTCAACAGGCCCCCCCACCCCACCCCAACCCATGGGCTGTGGTTGAACAGTTAAAGCCCAGAATTGAGTTAAAGGTGGGGTCAGCGATGCTGGAGAACATTTTTAAATACTTGAAGAAATGCTGCACCTCACTGTCCTCTGGGAGTCTGCTGGTCAACTATTTGGACAACCGGTCTTCAGCAAGGTTAACAACATTCCAACAAACTTATAGTAAGCAGTGTTGGGCAGTAACTAGTTACTGTAATATTATTACTTTTTTCAGTAACTAGTAGTAGAGCTAATTACTATTTCCAAAACAGTAATACAATTACAATTATTAATCCAAGTAACTACTAGTTACTGCACTACAAGAACGATATTTCTGGTCCTAGCAATCTTATGGTATGCTAATTGACCCAACCTGTCCAATCACCTGGTCTGAGAGGCTGCAATGTTTTCACATGGCTGTGTTCAGTAGGAACACCACCTTATTTTTCTGCATGCAAACAGAACAGACAGGCCCGTGATGAGAATTCTGACGAAAACACAAAGTGTACTGGATTCAAATCGTTTAGCTCGCTTTAAATTGCTCCTGGATTACTGTATGACAATGGGTTAACTACTGCCACCATGTGGTGGGTGGGGGGATAAAATACCTCCCTCCACACTGACTCAGCTAGCACGCATGACTGACGGGCTAAGAGATTAGCCGGGAACCTCAAGGGACCCCCAGCCACCCACAGTACTGATCTTCTGTCGCTCAAACTTGACTTCTGTGGAGAGCCAATGCGTGGTTTAGATGCTTTTCTGACCCTGGACTCACTGGGCTGATCACCAGGCGGAAACCTGCTTTCCAGTCATTTTGCTACCATTGGACAAACTATTTATTTAAAAATAAAAAGCCTCAAAAGAGGAGCCGTTTTTTATTCATATTTTAATCAAATATCTGTGGCAGACACAATTTTTTTTTCTTACTCTTTTAGCCCAATAACTACTAAATTAATAAAACATTTAGATTAGATTACATTACATTATTTAGATTTCTGACAATCAAATGGCCTTACTGTCTTGGTCATTTACTTGTTTGAATATAAGGAACACATTCTTATATGCAGTATACAGAAATATTTCACACTGCTTTACTCATGACAGCAATTGCAGAAGACAGCTCACAACTCATCTGAACAACTAGAGGAAAATTATAACTCATATTATAGTGTGCCCTATAGTTATAGCAATGCCTGTATTTCTTTTCAACATAATATTAAAATCCTTTCAACATTTGTCATTTGCTATAATGGTGCACACTGAATCTGCAGCGGTGACAGACATTACATATTCTGTTCAACAATGGCACAATGCTCTCCTCTTCTCTATCCCCTAGAGCCCTGCATTCAGCTGGTCTCATAAGGACAGCGTAAATGGGAGGTAGCTTGCCGAAGCTGTAAGATACATAAAAAGCATAACACAATATGTTTTTGTTAACATTTGGGGACAGTGTGATTTTTTTATTTATTTTTTGTCACCCAATAACTGGGTGAAAGAAAGATAAGGAGAGATTGAATGAATATACAGTAGGAGTAGATGCACAAGGGTCAGCTGGCGTTATTATACAGTATGTTGTACTGCCTATCCTCTCTGGTCTTGATGCAGAACAGTGTCAGAACTGCAAATAGAAATGCTTTAATGACAGACCATCAATTGACACAGCATTAATATTGTATTTAGTCAATTATACATATCCATGTAAAAAGATCAATTATTCACTTCAAAATAAATAGTTTAATTCGCTTTGGCTTTTGTATATTTAATTTTTTAGCCTTAATTGTACGTTTAAAGCAGAGTTCTATTTTTGTTATCCCTCTTGTGAATAATGTCCCGACATACATTAACTTATTAGTCTCGTGGTGCTAGACCGGAAACACAGCTGTATTCGTGCACTATTCAGTTTGTTATATACAATGTTGATAGTAGACTCCATAGTGCATATCCACAAACAATGGTTAATGGACTGCTTTTATATAGCACTTTGATCCAAAGCGCTTTACATTGTTTGCCTTACATTCACATTCCTACACCGATGGCGATATCAGCAATGCAAGGAGACACCTGATCATCGGAATCAGTTAGTTAGGTGTCTTGCTTAAGGACGTCTCGACACTTGAGGAGCTTTCAGGGTTGTAATCAGCGGGTTCTTGATCACCTGTCGCCCCCCCCCCCGCCGCCGTCAACAATACACCAGATTGTTGTTGTAGACTTTAATTTAAACATGCTGAAGACTAGCCTGGCTCTGCCCAACAATTACTCTCAGCTCAATATCTTTTAGCTGAGATTACAGTCTGGAAACACTGTTCACATTAGCGTTCACACAGCCACCCTGCTTAAGGACCAATCAGCATGGGTTAGTGAGATGACGTCGAAGTCAAGCGTGTTTCTATATGGTGGTAGAGCTAGATGAGGCTATCAAAACAATTGTAGCAAAGCGATTGGTTCAGCGCTAAACTACGTAACTCAATAACAAGGTCAAACGTTAAACTTAGGAGTTCAGTGGACTGGGCGTTTGGAACGTCCAATGAAAACTGAACTACTTTCAAAGACGTTTGATGCGTTTAATGGGCGTGGCGAATGATGCTCAATGATGTGAAGAAGTGGAGCGGCATATTTGGAACCTGTTGGTGTTTTATAAGTTGCCAATTTGTGAGTATAGCCATCATCATCCTTTAGTATCAGTACCAAATGTTGCTTTCACCACCACATAATTTAATCTTAAATGTATGCCATCTCATTCTGATATGAAATGCATTAAATATAATCGGAATATGTTCACACAACCATTGTAGACATATCCTTAAATTGGAGCAGAATGGAGCAGGTTTGTGCGCTCTGTACTAACAGAGGTGGTTCTACTATCGTGCATCTGTACTGTTGAAACATAACAATCTAAAGCAGTAAAACACAATTGATCGCTTTGTTGCTGTTAGCCATGTGAGCGTTGTTCCACCCACAGCCTATATGGACAGCCCAACTCCTCCCTGTTAGTGTTGGCCATGTGAACGTTGTTCCACCCACAGCCTATATGGACAGTCCAACTCCTCCCTGTTAGTGTTAGCCATGTGAGCGTTGTTCCACCCACAGCCTATATGGACAGCCCAACTCCTCCCTGTTAGTGTTGGCCATGTGAACGTTTTTCAACCCACAGCCTATATGGACAGCCCAACTCCTCTTTGTTTTGTAACCTGCTGTTCTGCCCACTACCGTTCGAGTTCAATGAACTTGTCACAAACGTTCCACCATCCTGAACGCAGGGTTATACAGACGAATTAGTTGAGAAACTTATCAACTCCACTCTGGCTGTTTTCAGGTATTGTATATCTGTTAGATAAGTAGACTACTACTGTTACTGCTAAATTCAAATAAGTGTAACAGCTGAAATTACTAAATAAAGCACTGCAATAGCGTCACACAGATATACTGTAGACGTCTTGAGTGACAATGCTAACAGCCAATGAATATCGACTCGCTCGCTTCCGGAAAGTCAGTGGAGCATACAAGGGTATTTGTATCAAACGTTCAGCACAGAGTTGCTTATGTAACGTACAGTAGTGCTAATAGATGGAAGAGGCTGAATCTAATGAACATGTGCATATTTATGTGATTGACAGGCAAGGTAGATTCGTCGGCCAAATCAGCGGAAAAGAGGCTTTGATTGGTCAGAATCTTATACAGTATGGATGCAGAGGCCATCAACCAGATCACATATTGTATTCCTTTAGAGAATGTCATTCACTGATAGCTGTAAGAGGTCAATGACATTTAAAGAATATTACACTACATTTATAGCTCTAAAATATAACTCAATCTTAAAATCCTACCTACAAAGCCTATAAAATATACCGAATCTAAAATCTAAATACAGTATCTCAAACATAACAATTTGCTTCTACAAACTGTAAAAACTACTAATAAATCATCAATACATATATTTGTTTTATAGACACATTAGACGTATATGCGTATATGTCATGTTTAGTATAAAGTATAAGAAATTAAAGTATAATCCCGGGTTGGGTTATTTATTTGGGTGTATTGTTTGCATTTATTTTATGACTAATACTGAGATGAGGAAACTGCCAAGTCAAGGGTTCAACAAAAGTTCAGTCTCACTAAAAGATGGATGTTTCTCTGAGCACCCAGAAGAGTTGGTTGTACTGTAAAGTTGCTTCAGGGACTACAAGTGCTACCTGAAGAGCTATATGGAACACGCGACCCCCGCATGTGCTCGGCGGGGGCAAAGCCATTGCGGAAGACAAATCGAACCCAACACTGACCATTCGCTATTGGAACCATGGGACCGGCGCGTCTGCCATCAAAGGCATGCCGTCTACCGTCTGCACACGCTATGAATGCTCCTTCTGGGAAAATAAATCTGTATAGGCAGCCAAAGAGATGACAATCAATATTGTCTAATTCTTAATTGCTGGAGACGCTTTCACAACTATCTGACTTGAGAAGGAAGGAGGCACTGTCACATCTGTTGATGTTATTATTATTTATTTTATCGGGCATAGGCTGAGCATCGGCCACTGCAGAGCTCACACCAGCAGGGTACTGTAGCACTAGACATGTAACCAGAGAGGTAATCTAGCCCTCTGTCACATGCATGAAGAAGAAGATTAGGCGTGGAGGGGCGGGTAGGGTGGGGCGGTGAGAGGGAGGAAGATGGGGGGGGGGAAAAGGGGAGGAGGGTGTCCTCTCATCTGGGTCCAAAACCATGACCACAACCGCAACGGCGGAAACTCTCACAAGACAGATGAAATGCGATCCGCCTCATTATCAAGAGGGGAAATCCGTGTTTTTTGAGAGAGAGAGAAAATCAATATGGCCGACTGACTGTGGCGCAAGAGAACAAATCTGAGTGAGCTTGACAAAAGCCTGCATAAAGTGGAATAACAATGAGTAAGACTCAATAATCCTGACTAAGCCGGTATAAGGAAGTGCTGGCAGTCAAGAAAACATCGGCAGGATCAGAGCGCAGACGAAGCAGCATGCATTATGTATCGTAGCAAAACCCTTTGCTCCCGGGGCAGGGAGCACCTTTTCCACCCTCGCACATCACTGCAGTCAGTCACTATGGAGAAAGCTTGTTGACATTTCAACTCAAAACAAAAAAAAAACACCCCTCCCTTCAGTGCCATCGGGTGCTCCCCGATCTGCCTGCCTCCCCCCCCACAAAAATTTCAAATTTGTGTCACGACTGTCTCCTGGGTTATCCCTGTGTCTCTCTGCCTGCACTTCCCCTCCCAACCTGTGGATGTCCTCGCTGTCTCCCCTGCTCCATGTGTGTTTGCCTTTGTAGTCACCCCTTCATGTGTTAAATACCCTGCTTTCTGTCTGCCCTGGGCTGGATCATTTGTCTATATTCCTTTGTCTAGGCGTGTCTGTGCTGTTGAGTTCTGTTCGGCAAACCATTATCATTAAACCATCATGCCAACAATATCCTGCACTCCACCTTTAATTCACTGGCTCACTCCTTTACTGGACCGCTTGTCTGCATCTGCAGTCGGACCGTCTGTGTTCACATCCAATCAAAACGGGCGCAGACAAACAGAGGCACTACGTCCTCACCCCAGCGCCTGAAAAAGGTTAGAAGACCGCAGCCGACTGCCTGTGTAAAATCGATCGTTATCGTCAAACAATTACCCGTTGCTTTGCACTCAACGCCCGGCACCGAGAGTGCTGAGCGCTGTGTGCCGTTATCTCATTCATACTCATCTTCTGCCCTTTGTTGGTGCTAAACGCTGGGTGCTCAGAGCATTTGACGTTCGCGTTTTTCTTTCTCTTAATGATTAAGGTACTAAAGGCCTGGACAGACTTTTTCTCCCTTTAAAAGGTGGATTTTTAACATGATGCAAACAAAAACACCTCTCCTTTCAGTGTGTGCTCCCTCAGCAGCTCCCCCACTTACCCCCACACCCAAATTGGACACAGATATTGTATCTTAGGCTGGGTGGGATATTGCTGTGTAGGTTTTGACAAAATGTGTATTTGCATACAATTGCTGACGCTACCTTTAAGATGAACACTGTTTTAGTTATGGAAAATGCCCTAACTTGATTGACTTGACTTGTAACCAATTGCCCCATGGGAACAAATAAAGGGTTGAACTTGTTAAAAAAAAAAGTCCCATGAGACAAGACAAATGACCCATACAACTTGAAAAACGTTTTTTTCATTAAAAGAAATTACTTATAAAAATATAATGAAATCTAAAACATACATTATGGTCTTAATGTACTATTCCCCACCACAATACATATTGCCTGTCCATATGGCTACCACCGATCAATCCTGTTCAATTTCATCACGCCAAATGTTTGTACAAGACCCGTCCTTTTACAACGTATCCAAGACATTCTAAGATGCTTTTTTCTCTTGGAATGAAAAGCCAACCAGTGGTGTGTTTTAAAACTATTTGAAGCAGTTCTGTTGACAGCAAATATATGGGGGACTGAGTTTGGTGATATTGAGACATGCTGCCTTGAGTCACCTTCTGGAAATACAGAAATAAGTGTTTTCTAACCTGTCTGTAAAGCGACCTTATTGTAGTGCTTAAACCACAATAAATCATGTGAGTCTACAAATCAAGTTCCTGGAATAGTGAAAGTATTCCGGAAAGTGTCCCAGCAACGTGATTGAACATGACAGTTATATTCCGGAAAGTGTTCCTTAATGATAAAGTACTATATATTTCAGGGACTGGCTTTTGAGGACAATCACAATTCCAAGATATGGAATGAACTGTGTCTGTGGCTTTAACAATAAAATATGTTATGTGACTTCTGTTTTGGCGTGAAGTTTCTGTCTAAATGTTCACTTTGATCTCTCATACCTCTGAAGTATCTGGAGGTGAGGCCTTCATTTCTATTAAGCGTAGGGAATTAAATTGCCTCTCTGAAAACTGGACATACAAGAATATTCTCTCTCCCAGAAGAGGTAAACAAAAGAATGTAATAATAAAAGTGATACCTGTGAAATTTCCAACATTTATTTATTTATATATATATATATATATATATATATATAGTATTGATAGAATGTCACAGTCGCTACTACCAGAGGTATGAACAGTAAATTAAGTATCGATTAAACCAATAATTTGCTTTCTGTACACGTTTCTGTCGTTGGTAATAACTACCTACTTTCTCATTTCTTCTTGCTGCCCATTTTCTCTTCCCCCTTCTTTGATCTGAATCCCCACCTCCAAACATCCCCATCACATTGTCATGTATCCCACCCACATCACTCCATCATTTCACCTTTCTTCTCCCCACCCTTCTCCGTCATTTCGTCCCTCCCCACCCAATAACGCTGTCATTTGTTCAATTTCTCCCACCACCATCACTACGTCATTTCGCCCCCCCCCCCCCCATTCAATAACTCCATAATTTGTTAAATTTCTTCTCCCTTCCACATCTTTCCTTCATTTCTTAACCTTCCCACCCAATAACGCCGTAATTTTATCAATTTATTCTACCCCCACCATCCCTCCATCATTTCTTCTCCCTTCCCCCAAATCACTCTTTGATAGCTGGCCCTGGGTCAAGAGGACGATCCATCGGGCTCCAAGGCCCCGTCGTCCAAGACGGTGGGCCTCCTGAGCGGGCAGACGACCCCGCTCTCCGCCCTCAGCCGGTGGATGCTGCACAGCAGGGGCCGGGCGGCCAACTCCTCCTCCTCCACCTCCTCCTCCTCCTCGTCCGTGTTGGAGCTTCCGTACCGCTCCCCGCCGGACCCCTTCTCCAAGCAGGAGTTCTCCAAGCAGGAGTTCTGGGAGATGCTGGGCAGCGACCTGCTCAGGGGAGATGCTGCCGCCTCAGACGCCGCATCCCGTGTGAAACGCCGGCCCATCGTCAAGACCGGCAAGTTCAAGAAGATGTTCGGCTGGGGCGACTTCTACTCCAACATCAAGACGGTGCGCCTCAACCTGCTGATCACCGGCAAGATCGTGGACCACGGCAACGGCACCTTCAGCGTGTACTTCCGGCACAACTCCACGGGCCAGGGCAACATCTCCGTCAGCCTGGTGCCGCCCGCCAAGGCGGTGGAGTTTGACCTGGAGCGCCAGAGCGTGGTGTACCCCAAGGACTCCAAGATCTTCAACTGCCGCGTGGACTACGAGAAGGTGGACCGCAGCAAGCGCACCTCGCTGTGCAACTACGACCCGTCCAAGACCTGCTTCCAGGAGCAGACGCAGAGCCACGTGTCCTGGATCTGCTCCAAGCCCTTCAAGGTCATCTGCATCTACATCTCCTTCTACAGCACGGACTACCGCCTCGTGCAGAAGGTCTGCCCGGACTACAACTACCACAATGAGATGCCCTACCTGCCCTCGGGCTAAAAAGAATAAAATACAAACATATAAAAAAAATAAAAATAAAAGAGCAACGGAGAAGGGAGGGGAGGAGGAGGAGAAAGAATAGAGAAAGCAAGGAGGAGATGAAAAGGGGAGGGGGAGCAGGACTTGTGACTGAGGACCGGGGGCTGTGAATTACCACCAACGCTAGGCTAACTGTTGTCGTGTCACCTTAGCTAGCTTCCCCCGTAGCCCGAATTAACGTGCGAGCATACAGCGTGTGTATGCAAAACTGAAATGAGCCAGGTAGCGCAGTTCACACACACACCGCCAACAAGCACGTTGTTACCTCAACACAGATTATTAACACCATCTTCTCACAATCCAATGTTCATTTCACCCTCTCATCTCTAATGAATGTTTATGTCTGTAACAAAAGCCGCTACATCCAGGAATGGTGTGCACATATGTTTTGTTTTATGATTTATTTACACAGTTACACACTGTAGATTTTATTGACAACATTGTACCTTTGTGATCCTAACAGAATCTTGCAATCAGGAGCTTTAATTTAGATATGAAATGATTGGAATTAAAGTGTTTTTTTTTCCCATAATATTATAGTTTAGGATAATATTAAGGATTGTAAACCAGAAACATCTTCCCATTACATTCAAGGTATTCTTAAAGTACCTTTTTTATAATGAGCAATGCAGAAAAGTACATACCAATGACTAGGAAAAGCTCCCTTACCACAGCATGTCAATACTGTACATCAAACCTAATGTCAATATGTCCTTAAAGATATAGTAAATCAACCTTCATTTCAAGGAAACGGGTAGATAGAGAAAGTGGGGGGTGCGAGGAGGAGCGAGGAAGGATTCGGCAATAAAAAAAAGCAATTGCTTGACAAAGACTCGGGGCAGGGCTTAAGCCAAGTCCAGTTGATGGGAAGTTTCTACAGGCTCTGAGATAGGCACGGCCCCGGCACACTTAAGATGGAGAGAGCAAGAAGGCAGTGGGAGGGAGAGATTTAGATTCAAGTTCTTTTAATTAAAGTGGAGGGGCGAGAAGGAGACCTAGGATGCGCAGCACGTGTATTCTTCCCTCTGCATGAAAAAGATTACATTTTGTTGCCGTCAGGTTTTATGATTTCACGCCTTGATAACTTTGCCTGTGCGGGGGGGGGGGGAATTGAGCTTTCGTGACGAATACTGTTACGTTCTTCCCAATTCTGCCCGTCATCTTGAATAGATGAAAATATTATCATAATAATTACACATAGTAATAATCTCCTTTAAAAACTAATTAGGATTTCAGTGAGTGAGCGGGCAAACATCTATTCCTCAATAGACGCAGGAGGTTAGGGACGTGTTCATGCGGACGGCTATGTTTCCGTGAAGCTGTCTTCCGGTTGCTTAGCGCTGAGTCATCGGCTCTCATTAGGATAAATTACCATCAGCAGCACCAGTTGAAAGCATGGGCGCAGTGTATCTAAGAAAGATCCCAGCTGATATTTTGGCGATTGGGCCGTAGCCACTGTGCCTAGTACGGGTCAGAGTGACTCCACAGCTCCAACGCAACGTGCCCTCACAACTCAAGGTGTGAAAAGTCACGAGGATCCCGAGCACAAACAGTAATATTCAATAACCTAGACCAGAGCCACGCCAACAGAAGTTCAGTCACATGGTTCATGGAGAGGCATAACCTACGGCAAAATAGTTCCAGGACGTGCTTGATGGGCAATTTTAATATATGTATACAGATATTAATATATATTAATATATTAATTTTTGTTAATTAGTAGTCAATACAATTTAAAATATAATTTATAGGGCACTTTTATTATTTAGGATAACTTCCGTGAACTATTTTGAGGCTCCGTTACCATGGAAAAACAGAGATGACGCGACTCTCTCTCTGCATGGCTCTGGCCTGGTTGTGTGTGATGTCAGTAATTATCCAAGGGAGCTGTACAGCATTATTTTGTGCCTTCCAGTAATAATCGAAAGGGATCTCCGTGCCCGTGCAATACCGCCTCTTCTGAATGGGGAGGGGAAACAAAAAAGAAATGGCTCGCATTGTACGTTTCAGAAGGTACATCAAAGCTCTGCGTTTTTTCATTTGCTCGTGAGGAGGCGGGTGCCTTCACTCCGTACGAGGCCAGGGAGAAAATGCAATTCTGCCTCAGAGTGAAGCGAAGGGAGGCTTTAATAAGAGCGGACCTCAGGGAGACAGACCAGGCAGTAACAGCAGAAAGCGTAGTCCTCACAAAAGACTGTTTATCCAGACAAACACGGCTTTGCTCCACGCTGTCCTGCCCATCCCTTTCGTCTGGGCAAATATCTCATACACTGTATTTGGCGAGTGAGAGTCTCCCATGTTGACGGCACACTGTTTGTAAAACAGATTTCGTCTGGCTCCACGCAAAGTGCATCCCAATCAGAACTCACACAGGGACTCTGCCTGAGAGGGCTGTTATCAATCAGAAACACTTGGTGGGCAAAGAAAGCACAGGAATGGACGTAATCAACAGGGTGTGTGTGTGTGTGTGTGTGAGTGAGTGCGTGTATAAGACATCACTAGACCCTGAAATCATAAACAGGTGGATGAAAAATGTATTCAAATGTACACATCCAGTATACATCCCAAACGAACGCGAGAAATCTAGGTTAGGCCGAAACTTAAAGGCCTCTTGTCATGACATTTCGATAAGCTCCTTAAGCTCCTGTCCCTGTGAGAAGCTGTGGAAAGGGACTAACAGCTGATGTTGTCCTACGTTTGGGACGCAAAGCGGGATGTCACACTGTTACACTCGCCTCAGCCATAAAGGGCTAACCTCATTTAAATATAAGATAATTGACCGATCCCAAGCCCTGCCTCTTTTCTGCTATTGGAATCCGACAGAAACTCCATCAACCGTGTGTCTTCCTGTTATATATACTATGCTGTTTAATTCAACCTAGTTACAGTAACTAAGGGGGGCGGGGCATGGGATCTGTCAATTGGTCTACACCCACCAGAAAAAGCCGTTTAGGCCAAGAGCTACACACGATCGTATTTTTGACCCTCTCGTCCCCACACAAAGATATCATTAATTTCCAACAGGAGCAGCTAGGGCCCTATAAAACCCCTTTAGATATGACGTTATTGATTCTACTGTAGTGAAAAGCCACAGGATGTGTGCTCGCTTTAGGCGTAATCAGCGGCGTGCGACGCCTGGCGCAAGCAGTACACGGTGTTGACTAGCGTGCGTCCCAACTGCCAGGCTCTCACTCTCCGAATACAAACTCCTTGCCTACCTCGACCCTCCTCTACCTCCCAGGCCCCGCCCACGTTACTTTGGCTCACGCCATCGCCATGGCCTCCACACGACTCACCCCGCCCACACCCCCGTCTTGGATATATCACCACTTGCCCTGCGGCTGAACCTCGTTGGAAGTAGTCCCCCCCTCCCCTCCGCACCCCTCTTCTCAACGTTGCACAGGGCCCAGGCAGAGCTGGCTAATCCCCTGAAGCTTATAGCGCAGAGCCGAGCCTGCACGCACAGCCCACTGCTTCCTCCCTGTCAAGTTCTCGGCTTTGACTCTAGATCCGCGTGCAGGCGGGCTAACGCGCACGCACACATATAGAGTCTTCAAACATGCCGGTGGTGGTCTATTCCGCTGAGCAGTTGGAAGTGTCTTACATAAGCCCCCAGAATCATGACAACGTGAAATCTCCTCAACGTCACGGTAGCAGCGCTAACACTGCTAACTAATGACACCAACACCTAGCTGTGCCCTAGAAATCCTTGATCATGCTCTCCCCTATTCGGGCGTGCTTCAAGAGGACATGCCGTAGAGTTAACTCAGTTTTTTGCCATTTTGATTTCTGTGATTTATTCCGTTATCTGTCGAAAGTATTAAATCAACACATTATACCTTTTTGTAATACCCAGGTTGTTGTCTAACTGAACAAGAATACATAATGTAGATATCATACCCAGAGGAGACATTACACACCTTAGTGTTCTTTGTGCCAACCAAGTAATTTCTGCCTGAATATATTATTAATCTGGGACCGGTCACTTTGTAATCTTGTATAAGTCTTTAATAAACAATAAATCACCATACATTGTCTTATGACAGATGTCTGAACCTGTCACTGACCTAACATGGAATTCCCAAGGGGAGCTTTTGATTGACTATTGCCCTGCTCATTTGTGTGACATACTGTAACCCCCATGACGTGATTTCAGTCTCATGACATCTACTGTACGCTACACCTAGAATAAAAGAAGGAAATAGACAGACTAGAGCATTGCTAAATGTCCCACATTAACCAAATTCACCCTATACACGTCTTTGCAAGTCAAAACAGAGAGGACAGCAACCAAACGGCAGCATTGTGCGGACACCTGCGAAAAGACTCCCTCTCCTCGCCTGCACCTCCCAACCTTACAGCAATACTCCTGTCAAAGACTCCCTCTTCTGGACTGGTTGTAAAGAAGAATCACTTTGCTACTGGATTGAATTATTATGACAACAGCCTCACCTGCCACCATGGGACTCATGGACACTGGAGACTTTGGGGCAACATTGGTCTGCTCAGCAACAAATATCAGCAAAACTGACAGAAATATCCTATATAAATATACAGTATATATATATATATATATATATATAGAGAGAGAGAGAGTCCTGAAACCTGAATAAGGTTGTATTTAAATGTGACTCACACAGTGGAGTCAGCGTATGTTTTTTTTTACTTTCTATTTTGGTTCCTCCCACCCTGTGTCATGTGGACGATATAGTGTGTGGATGATGTGATGGCATTTCCCGTGGTTTCCAACCGATCTAAAATCCCAATAAAGTACATGAACTCACTTCGATTGTGCAACAACAAAACAGCAAACAAACAAAGAAAAAGTATGTGTCTTTGCATCTGGCACATGCCGCCGTATCGGTAAGGTCCCAGCAACACTGACGCAAACGCCAAAGGCGAGGAAAAGACACGCGACTAGCAAAATAGGAAATGAAAAGAGAATTGAGCTGAGGGCTTTAGCAGACACAGGCGTCGAGAGAGAGAGAGAGAGAGAGGAGGCAAGGATGGAGCAGGGAGGAAGAGGGGGATGAAAGAGAGCGAGAGAGGAGGAAATGTTTCCTTCCCTAATTAGCCTGCCTGCTCTTTTTCCTCCTTCCATCACCGTTCCTTTGTTGTGCAATGCCCCTATCTGTTAGTGCAAACACTCAGCTCGCTACAACCCCTCTGCTTTTAAACAAGGTCGACTTAGGCGTGGCCGTAGGCACTGGCCAGGTCCCGGTAGACCCGGCTGTTCTGGCTCGGGATCAGCTCGCCAAGATATGATGAAAGAAAACAAGAAAATAAGTCAACATCCACATTTACAGAAGAAGGGTAATTAGTTGGGAAGGAACACAAAGTGTGTGAACCTTCTATAATCAAACAGCAGCATCTACAGGTAAAAAACTAATGGGTCATTGCAATGGTGTTGTATGACTGGCACCAGATCATTCACTTCACATTCGATCAAAACAAAATCACGTGTCCCTTCGATGCCATAGGCTGCTCCCTCACACATTGCCAAGGTTCGGATAGTGTTGTGTGGTGCGGTCTGCACCACTTTGTGTTCCAGGACTCAGGAGATTCTTTTTTTGAACGTGCACACATAAACAAGTTTGTGGATAGGTGAGGTGATATATATAGGAAGCTGAGGAAATATGCAAAAAGTACATTATCCTACAATCGCTTACACTACATTTACATTGGTTCTCTACCCAGGTGCAATACAATTTGTAAACTCTGTTTTCTTACATATTATCACACTTTTTGTTTACGACTTGCACATTATACTCGTGCATGCATTGCATGTATGTCACATAGTATGTGGGAGTGTATTATACTCCCACATACTATGTGACATACATTATGTTGCACAGAATATACGTAGAGGAGTATCTGGGCCTCTCTCTACGAAGAGATGTAACGTCCCACCTACATGTACAGTAAAGCTGCAGGCATCCTATCTTACTCAGAGAGGGAAGCTCTGCAGTTCTTGAAGCAGAAAAGAAAACATTCCCACAAAGTGCCAAAGAGGAGAGGGCATCTGGCCCGAGTAATGGCCGCCCGCACGCTAGTCAATTTGGAAAATAACTAGTGACGAGTGGGCGGGGCAAGGCGTGTGAAGCTAAAGGTGACAAATAGACATTCCCAGGGGTAACCTTTACATGTGGGCGTAACTTTGACCTGTGGGCGTAACCTTGAACTGTGGGCGTAACCTTGAGCTGTGAGCGTAACCTTGAGCTGAAGTCTGAGTCTGGAGACACAAACAAAGTATGTTAGGCGAGAGGGAACGCGTGTGAGAGAGAGAGAGAGAGAGAGAGAGAGAGAGAGAGAGAGAGAGAGAGAGAGAGCAGAACAATTTTCCACAATATAACCTACTGTATTCCGTAAAAAATAAAAATAAAATTTTTTGCTTTCCAGAAGAAATATAGTAGCCGTTTTGTGTCATATGAAATTACTCAGTATTTTAAATGTGTACTCGTGTATGTGTATATAAACACACTTTTGAATCGTTATCATATTTAAATAATTAATGCTAATTTATATATTAAATACTTCCCTGGCCTATTCTAGGTAACCACCATCCTTTGCATTAGGCTCCTATGTATAAAAAAAGAATTAAGCCTATATCCCTGCAATGTTCTCAAGTCAAAGCCACAGGCCACATAGATACCATTCATCTTCTGCTACTTGGAAACCAATCACGGCTTCCAAGTTATTATGAAACCACAGCCAGCTGTATAGCCTGTCGAATTCAAATGCATCTTTTGATATTCTGGATTGGTGTCTAGCTGTTGTCATGGCCACGCACTTAACCCAGGCATGGATGTATCAATGCGAGAATTACACTCTTAACGTCCGCGCACAAGGCAAAATGACCGCGCACGCACGCACGCACACACACACACACACAGACCGCATCCTCACGAGCACCCATTTTAAGTGGCTCCATGCTCCAGCATCTTAATAGCCTCTCTGACCAGCCGTGCCAATCATCGGCATCAGAGTGTAGCGCGCTTAGCTGGGGCCGGGGCCAGCCAGGGTCTCGGCTACTGGGGCTCAGCTCAGGCAAGGACGAACGCAGCGTGATCTCCGCAACTGCAGCCTGCGAGCCCCTAGAGCTCCATATATTCACGCTCCCGCCGGCCGGAGCGCCGGCCACTAACCCCGCTTTTGGAATTCACTGTACTTCCTATTTCCAGAAAGGCTGGGTGTGCAACTAGGATGAGGCGATGAGGGAGGAATAAAAATGATGGCACGGATTGGAGAAAGAGGGGGGGCGGGGGGGGCAGGATGCAGGGAGAGAGTGTCGCGGTGGACGTGCTGGAGGAAGGAGAACAGAGAAGGAACACCCTAAATATGTTTATAACACCCCAACACACACACACAGAATCACCATATATTTATTCTTCATCTGAAAATGTATTATATGGTGTCTAGGTGCGACAGTGCCAGATTAAAGACATCACTCAAAGAGAGGTGACTGGAACTACACAGGCCTAATAGCAACAGTGGCTGATCTCCACAGCCATTTGCTCTTCAATAATTACTTTTCCACTTATAGCAATATAACTTTTCTGCCACTAGATGTCACACGAGAGCATCTCAGACCAAAGCAAATGCAATAAGAGTACTTTTTAGACGTTCTTAGAGCAGCAACCAGAAAAGTTGCGCACTGTGCAAATTTGAAAGAAGAGCTGTTTGATGAAGGTATAGCTTTCACAGATTTATGGAAACATAGCGAGAATATGTGAGCTAATTGGATGCTATTAACGATTAATAATTTAATCTTTATTTGAATGATTGAAATTAATAATACTGTACTCTACTATACGTACAATATCTTTAGATTTAAAATAGTTGTTTGCTGCTACATTAATGTTTACAATATCAAATATATATCACCATTATGACAGCTTTTGTCCAAATACAATAATACCCGGAAAATTCTGAAGATTAAAGGTTAAAGTAATTCTCGATAATGCTTGCTAAATTCAAACATGCATGCTCCCTCAGAAGCTCCGCCCCACACGTCAGAAATGCATTGCAAAGGCTAGGATTTTGTTGTTGTGTGCGGTCTGCACCACATTGTGTTTCCATTAACGGAGCCAGAGTTGTAGCAGATCATTTATTCAGCGCGCACGGAGAGCGGTAAGAAGCGGACTACGAGGAGATATTTGGTGAATGGGAAAGAAATGTGTATTATCTATCTGAACTATCCCTGACTACACCTTTAACATGTACAATCTGACACATTTGATGTAGCCAACACCTGTCTTACAGTACAGTAGTGGAAGGTTCACTTATCCCCCAGAACGTCAAAACAGTGTCATGTATTATAATGCATGGTGTCAGTTGGCAGAGAGAACCAGGAGATACCTACTAACTGTGCGCAGCTTGACATCATTTTAATGAATAGCAGTGCAAATGGAAAAGGCTGTCATTAATAAAAGGATAAAACATAACTTTGTTGCATAAATCAGGGAACTGGTTCATTTATTTGAAAAAGCAAACAATGGTGCCTAACTCATGGACCTGAGTTAGTCAACATTGTTCGCTTTTTTTGGAAAACATTTAGATGTGGTTCACTTGTTAATTATTACATGAAGACTAAATGAAATAACACTGTTTATATATACAGTGTGTTTACTGCGTGAGGTTACGCAATACATGCTGTCACATTCCACTAGTTTGGAAACCATTTTCACTGCTGACGAATCCACAGAAATAAATGCTTGCCACCGACACCATACTGCCAGCGATGGGTTGTAACGCCAACACACCCATGTGACTGGAACATGAGGGTATGGTAGTGTAACGGCAGCAAGCCGGTAGCGCTGTGCAGTAAATTACGTAAATCTCACTCTCCGACACCCCAAGAACGCTCTGGCGACGCATGCTATAGGGCCCATTGGGTTTTAACGTGTTAAGCGGACGCTCTCTGCACGGGGGAGGGGGTGAGGGGGGGTGGACTCTCAGGGGTGGAATATATTTTGAATTCATCATCCACATTATTCACTGACTTTCACTGTTTCTGAGAATCATACTTCCAACGTGTTTAAAGCTGATAATTAATAATGAATAGCATCCAAATGAAGAAATTCAAAGAAGATATTGTGTCATGCCTTCCAGTGACAGCAATAGACAAAGGTAGTGACAGAAGCACGGCTGCCATGATCTCTGTATTACAGTTCCCCGAGAAAAAGGACAAGCATAGAAATGAAGGGGAAACTGTGAAGGTGGAGACGAGGGGTGATTTAAATCCAGTGACAAGGCTTTAAATACCAGCCCAAGATCACTGATGTGCCCTTTGGCAAAGTAATTATTCACTCCCTGAGAAGACGGCCAGGTATGCGTGTGTGTGTATGTGTAGGTGCGTGCGTGTGCGTGCGTGTGGTGTTTGACTGATAGGAAGGAACAGCAGGGGAGGTGTGAGCGGTTACAGTTTCTGCTCCTGTCGCGTAACTGAGAACTGTTTCTGCCAAAGTCTTTAGCTAACAGCTAATATCCGGCGATAAATCGAGCGAGAGGGACGACGAAAAGGGAAATACAGACGCACGTGTTAAAAGAGAGAGAGGCAAAGGGTAGAGCAGGCGGTCAAGACATGAAATACGGAGGCTGGTAAAGGTTAGCTTTCTAGCCCTCCATCAATGTCTCTGGCTAGCTTGCGCTCAACAACCCGCCATCACGTTCTTTTTTTTTCCCGCCATAACCTTCACCCAGACAAAGCCTGACACGATCTCTAGGGTAGAAATTCCACTCCGACCCGCCTCTTGGAGTGGCAAGTGGAGAGGGGCTCTCTGGGAATCTGTCCGTCATAAACTGCTGGAAGAGATATATTTTCTTTCTTTAGTTGTTTCGCTTTTCTTTGTGGAGTGTGTGTAGGGGGGAAGGGGGCTCTGTTTTGTGCATGGTAGTCTTTAACACACACACACACATTATATAGTATGCATGTAATCTAGCCTACACTTATTTGCAGTCAGTCAAATATAATATAATACATATTACAAAAGCCAATGACAAAATAATATAGAAACATTAAAACAAGCATATTGTGCACAATTGCAACAACACGCAAGCTAAAGATAGCATATGGTTAAGTATAGCAAATATCACAGGTAAACCACATGTGATGTGATTATATGAAATTAATGTTTTGTTGGTTGAACAGAATATTGTTTCACTGTGTGTGCAAGTGTGTGTGTATACATGTACAGTATACTGTAGATAAATGGCTTTCACAGTTAAATGGAGACGCGGAACACACAATAAGCCGTCAGCCAGCATTATTAGCATATGTGGGCAACTGTCATCAGAGACAGATTTGCAGATGGCCTTAACCCCTTCATGTACTTCCTTTCTCCTGCTTCTCACTCTCTCCTCCTACTCTCCTTCCTGCAGTTGAGGACATACCTCTCAAGTGAGGTCACCCCCCCACCCAACACACCCCCATTTTCTCTCCCCGCTCAGTAAGTCCCCGCTAAGCCCGGAGCTGCTCTTAAACTGAAACCAGCCTGATATTATTGCAGTGCGTGCCCCTACAGGCACACACTGTTAATGGAAAAGCAATGGAAACAGCATAAAAGCAACGCTCCCGTTACAGAGAACGACAATTGCGTTTCACAACAAAATGTTTGGTCAACCTTCAAGGGTTTTCTGGATTTGCTTTTGTATTTTATTGTAGTGTATGTGGTGGATGCATGTTTTATTCATCCACCAAGGCAGATGGTCTTTTTGAGCCTTGTGCCTTGAGCCTTTTGGTACATTGGTACAGGGTCACTGAGACTCTAGGACAGGTGAGGAATAGTCAGCTATTTGCAAGCTAAATGTAAGCTAATATACTTTTTTGTCAAATTCAACAAAGATCTCCTTGCATTCCGCTAGTTTACCGCTCTCTGTGCGTGTTTTAAAAAAATTATCCGATAATTCTACATAGTTCTACACGGCCGTGGCTTCATAAATGGTAACATAAAGTGGCGAAGACAGCTCGTATCAACAAAGCACAATGCATTTCAACGTGTGAAGCGTCTTGAGCGTACTAACGAATGTATTTGGCCTTGCTGGGAAAGTCAGTTCGTCCAGTTTGAAGGCGAGCTCATTGCCCCACTAAGCTGCCCAAGAGCTCCTAAATATTTGAGTTCATGAACATGTTTGGCTGTGTTCGCGCTGTAAAATGTCAGAATACTGTTTGGGCGCTTTTGTAAAGGGGGAAAAATGAAGCAATTGGAAGCTGGGGCCCTTCCGACTCCTCACCGTTTCATCTTTATGAGCCATGTACTGTTAACACGTGACCATGCTGGTCAAAGCGGATGTCTGATGATTTGGGTGTGTAAGTGTGTAATAATGGCGACATTCATTTCATTACCTCATGTCAGTGGTTCTCAAAGTGGGGGTCGCAAGACACAAAGGAGAGGTCACAAGATGATTTTCAGAAATTAAATAACATTTTAAAAGTATTAGAATTAGCATAATTGTTATTAGTACAGTTTATACACTACATTATGTATTCTGCCTCTAGCCTACGTTATAATACTATCAAGTTATAATATGGCTGTTATGTTTCTACCACTTCTGGGGATAGCAAGGGTCGCGGGTCTCTTGCACTGTAATTTTGGGGGTCGCGAGCTGAGAATTTAAATCAAAAGTATCAATGCCTTAACTGATGGTAAGTTGTGTTTAGCAAAGGATAGAATCAGTTCCATGAAAATGGTATGGCTGCCTTTTATGTCAATGTACACCATAGCTTTTTCATGTTTTGCTAAATATAGTTCCTTTCATCTTAGGGGATTTCACAGTGATCGGTGACACGACATATGGAAATACCTGAACCTGAAGACTGGAGTGAGGTATTAAAACACTGAATAGGCCTAGTGTGTGTCTATTTAGACAAGCCATGCTGTTAAACACCTTTGAAAAACCACAGGTCAAAAAGAAACGCTGGTTTCACTGTGTATGGCATTGTAGTGTATTCAGCCCCAAAGCCTGCTTGGTTCTTAATTATGGCAGCTGAAAGCCTGATAAAGAAACCTGGATTTTGCCATTGTCTCACTATGACGGCCGTAAGCTATAATATGCTGACACCAAACTCCATTTTAATGATAGATATCTCTATTCAGCGAATATTTTCCTGCTCATTACCTTTAGAATACAGTTGACTCTACAGACATATTCTTTCAGACAGGATTACAACTCCAATTTAGCACATTCTTGCTCTATCCATGCAACTGGCTTTTGACAATGACGTGATCAATCACTATAAAACTATCGACGTTAGCCTTTAACAATCAATAAGTGCATAAATAGACAGATACTGTATATTAGAGAAAGACAGACAGATGTTCCATCACACTATGACAGGATATGTTGATATTCACCTTAAAAATTATACAGTATTGTAGGTAGTACACCATTACCTGTATTTTGGCTTTAAAGGTAAGCAATTGTAATCTAGTACACTTTTTTTTGTCACAGTCGACTATCTTATCATTCTTGGTACGAACCGTAGTTTGTGCGATCTGAAAAAGAATCTGGTGATTCTACACAGCCCTGGCTCTATACATGGGAACATGAACGCAGTTGTACATAAACAACACCCACAGCCTTCACAGTGTGTTTCCAATGTATGGGGCAGAGCTTCTAAGGGAGCAGCATCAGTGTGTTTTTATTTGGATTTAAATTTGAATTTAGCAAGCCTTCTCGATAATGACGGACCCTACCTTTAAATAATGGGATTGTTGAGGTTGCATGGGCCAGAGCGTTCAAATCCATAGCCGGACACCTCCTATATTATGATGATTAATGGTTGGGATCTTCAGAGTGAGCCAGGTCGCTCTCAGGCACGTAGAACCCTGGCTCAAATATTACTTTTCTATGGCCAGAAATTCTATGGCTCGGACAATCTAAATTGTGTCCTCTATCCCACACACACCCAATCACACACACACACATACAGTACATGCACGCACAAGCCCAAACAAACAAGTTTGCGCGCGCACAGACACACACACACACACACACACACAGAGTACATGCACGCACAAGCCCAAACAAACAAGTTTGCGTGCACACACACGCACGCACACACACGTGCACGCACACAGACACACACACACACAATACCAACTGCAGAGAAAGCCAATTCCTTTCACGTTGAGGGATTTCTCCCTGCATCAAACAAGTCAGGCAATTGGAATTATGACCAGGGTCAGCGCTTCAGACGGAACAGCAGCGCCAGGGCTCCTGTTTTACCACTAAATTCACTTTCCGCCCCGCCCGCGGGTCCTCCACGCTGCCCTTGACCTCGCTTGACCCCCCCACATGTCCCCCTCCCACCTCTCAACCCCCCAGTCTTTTAAATTGGGCAAGCCATCAATACCCCCCCTCCCCCCCACATCTCCACAAGCCGTGACCTTCCCGCCCGCAAGTAAATATGAGGAGGAGGCGCAGAGAGGGACTAAATGATGGGGGGGGGGGGGGGGGGGGGGGGTTATTATGGCCGCTTTGTCTCCGCCCCAGAGGCCAGCGGCAGATAAGTCACGTCGAGCCCCCCCCCTACACCCTACCTGTGGAGGTTGATCTACAGTGTAGGTTGTGGGCGTGGACGGTCGGGCGGAGAGGTTGCCGCCACTCCAATTCATCCGTCACCGTTGTCGTGGAAACGGGTCAGACGGAGGAGCGCGTTTTGGCACAATGTGCACGTCTGTGCTCACGTGCATAGGGGTTGCACATGCCAGCGTGCACGCGCACACACACACACACACACACACGCATATATAAACAGAAGGAAACAGTGTAGCTCGGACGAACGCACACGAAACAGTGAAACACATGCCGGCACAGATGCTCAAAATCTCACATACGCACACACAGACACACACTGTAATACACACACACACAACAAACACAGCTATCGCTTCTACGCACTTACACACTGTATGAAATACATATAACAGCACACACACACAAATATACACAGCTGTCATATCTACACTCATACACACTGCACAAAATACACATGCAGTACACACACAAATATACACAGCCATTGCATCTACACACATACACACGTGCATAATCATGAACACACACACACACAGAGAAATATGCAAAGATATACTGCATGTGCATGCAAATGTCCATACGCACATAGGTTTGCAGACTACACACACACACACAGTGCCAGTGACAGGTAGTGAATTAAGGGTAAGGTGAGCTTGGGGGGGTGGGGGGGGTGACGAGAGAGGGTGTTTTATGAGACCCTTAACATTTACTCCCCGAGCACTTCGATCCGCCTTGTCTATTAGAGACTCGGCTGCTCCTCCACACCACCCACCCCCTCCACCCGCGCCCCTCCCATCACGCGACCTCAATCTTGAGGAAAGCAAGAGAGAGAGGAGGTGTGGGAGGAGACATGGTCAGATGTAGGCGGGTCACACAACTTGTGTCAGATCAGTGAACAGTGGTAACGGATGAGGGGCACGTTCAGCCTGGTGCAAACCAAACAGTACAAACTGCTGAAGGGAGATGGTTCGTTGGAGGTAGGCCGTCGTTGGTCGTCCTTTCACACGCACGAGGCTGAACATTTCACGGAACTGCAAAATGCTCCTGACAGCCACTGCTTCTAAGCAACATCTTGTGAAGAGCAACGGAGTCACGAGAGCCTCGTACAGAGACGCGGGATATTTTGCTGAGGTCACCGTTCCACTCCCAAACAGCCAACTTGTGTGTCTGTGTGTGTGTGTGTGGTCGGTCAGAGAATGTGTGTCTAGCCTTTACAATTTCTAAATAGTAGGCGTATACACTGAAATGTTAATAGCCTGTAAACCTACCGTAGGATTTAAACAGAGCCAATTACAGAGCAAGTGACTCTGTTGGCTATAGCAATAGCATATAGCCTATGGTTACATGGCTTGGCTAATATGACATGGTCGTAATATGCTAGCCCTAGCAAGACACGGCTATTAATTACATAATTTAGCCCGCCACACTTCAGTTAATCTACATTCTGGGGCCAGTCTGTCCCAGTTAGCCATCAGATAATATATTCTGCGTGTGCCTCTGTGGTCAACGCAAGGCGAAGTCCAGTCACTCTCACATCGCCCATCAATCATGAATTTAACTGCTATTTAACTGCTATTCTGTGACACACATCCCCACACACTGTCATCCATTCCCTGTCTTTTTCACATTAGCTTTGTAATGATGCAGATGTTAGTGTGGCTCAGTTAACAGAGGCTAGTTATACAGTATGATAATCTGTCGTTCAACAAGATAATCAAGTCCCACTTAAGATATCTTTGTTTCAGCAGTCATTTCCAAGTAAATACTAACATTAGACTTACTAGCTGATTTTACTTAATGTTGTATGGGTTTCCTAGCTAGCATAAAGACATTGTATAGTATCTGTCTTCTGGCCTGGCTCACCAACTCATGCTCATCGTTATATTGCCTTTTGAGATTGAGAAGTTGGACAAAGCGGGACATCACCTGCATAAAGTACAGAGTTGCCAATTTTCAAAGCTGATTTGGCGTGAGAATCAGTGAGAGTTGATGAAGACTGACCAACACAGCTCTACGTTTTTGGCATAGAGCATAGCAGAGATGCATTGACGTCAATGGACTTCCACTTTCATGCTAGCGTGAGACAGGACATAAATAAGATTTTTGGCGTTAGATTCGGCTACCTTGCAAGTATATTGGAACCGCTGAGGAGTTTGTGAATTATACAGTACAGTAACATGTGCTACTTGTTATAACATGATAAAAACCGACGCAGCAACATGTGTCTTGACGCTTAACAAGATGAACATCACAGAAATAAAGCAGTTGGAACGACACTGAAACACTGAACAGCGATTTTGAATGAACACTAAATAAATCGATTGCATCTCACAAGCTGAACACAAGCTGAGATAGACCACCCCAACAGCATAAAAGCAGATTTCCTTAATGAATACATCCAGCTTTCGCTAATGATCATTACACGGTGATGAACAGCTGGCTCGGATCCTCTGGCCTTTCATCTTAATTAACAGTACACACACACACACACATTCCCTCACCTGATCCCGGGTCAGCCAACCAGGGTGGGGAGAGTGGGGAGGGTTGAATTAGCTTTTTGCCACGACCGCAAAGGATGGAGCGAGCAAGCGAAAGAGCAAACGAGACGGAGGGGGAAGAAGTCAGGAAGAAAGGTGGAGAGAAGAAGGGGGGGGGGGGGGGTAATCCGATAACCGTGTGTTACCCCGGCCGTGTTAGCC
>JAODUK010007475.1:0-31471 GCA_027564635.1 Typhlichthys eigenmanni | reverse complement strand
CTGCCCGCTGGGCTACTGCAGCATGCGAGGTGATTACCGTCTCCCTCACTTGGCGTTGACGGTGGTCTAAACGTGTTGTATTTTTTTACTTTGACAATGAACTGCCTTGGAGTGCTCGTTTCTACTCATTTTTTTCTACACCTCCCGTTTCTCACCGTATTATTTTATTTGAAGAATAATCAAAAATGTTAAAGCGCTAAATATTCCTCAGCTGCACTTCTGTATTAATATTGTTATAAACCGCTCTGTAAATGCATTGTTCAGGTATTGACAGGGATTCGGCGACCCTCCCCCTCTTTTGGATTTTGGATCGGTCCAGTAAAATTCAGGCCGTGCTCAAAGCGAGAACTGGTCATTAAACAGCGTTTTTTTATTTTCTTTTTCTTTTTTTGCACGGTGGGCCTGTGGGCTACTACGCGTTTGTAACATTGACCGACAGTTTGGGAAATCCCCGATTCTCCCAGCCAGTCCGGCCCTGGTTGCAGGCCTATAGTTGAATCTGGTATTGTTATGAATATTTGGTGTAAACACGCCAAAAAAACAAACGCCCCCCAAGAGAAGCTCAGCGCCCCCCTTTCATAAATATTGATTCCAGCGCCCCCCTTCGTCGTCTCAACGCCCCCTGGGGGGCAATACCGCCCACGTTGAGAAACACTACTTTAACACATCTATGAGATCAAGTTTCCCACTTGGCAATTAGTCGCCTGTCATTATCACCCAGAAAGCTAAAACATATTTTGTTATGTTATCACCCTGTTCAGACCATACCTACCTACAGTATCGCCAGTGGAGTTCATTGTGTTAGAAGAGCGTGTACTTTGAATGTTTTTTCTTTTCTTTTTCTTCGATTACTAGTGATTTTGAAGGCATAAAACTATTGTTGGTATGTATTTGAAGAAGAAATGATCTGAGAATGTAAATTTGCTCTATGAACTATGAATGTGAACATGTTCATTTCAATCTGTGTTAACTGAACTTTGAAATAGTTCAAATGAAAAAATTAAGATACTTTCACAGAAAATGTGCAACAACAACTAAATCCCAAGTCATATCCACTACATCAAAAATGTAACATTCAACCTTGAAGCGATATACAACCTTTAAGCATTCCACTTTGTGAGGGGTGAGAAATTCATATGCAGCCTACAAATGATCAGTTTTGGCTGAAGCACAGTATTCCTTCATCTGCTTATCTTTTTGAAGTGAGTAGTGAGGGAGAAGATAGACAGTATGTAACAACAAATAATACTGGTAATGACTGTTTATTAGCAAAACCATACACAACTTTAATCAGCTCAAATACACTTATAAATATACATTAAATGTATACTTTGTGACTGTAAGATATTTAGAAGCTATCTTCTCGCATTCCGCTATTTTATCATTCTCTGCGCATGCTGAAAAAAGAATCTGGTACTTATACACAGCCCTGGCTCTGTGAATAGACCTATTTACTGCCAATGTCACGGCGACTTCACTTCAACATATGTTCAAGCAGCTCAGCATCAGAAGTCCCGGTAAGCCGCATATATAAAATAAATAAATAATGTATTTTCCAATTATCCTTATTTCACTTGCTATGTGTCATAGATGATAATTGTTCCTGTCCTTTTTTACCATTTTAAATATCTTCAGAGCCCATACAACCCATAAAACACATTTTTGCCGTTTGGTCAGTTTTCGGCAGATGTACACATTCTGGCACAACACCCCCTTATTCATTCGTCTGCTAACAAAAAAAACCGAAGCATGCCTATATGCCTATCTCCTACGTGACAGGTTGCACTAATAACAAGGTAGGAAACCCAGAACTAACATTGTATAGCTGTTATATATATAGTGAAATATGACAAAAGTCATTGTAGATACAGACAGAGACAGTACACAAACTACTGTAGGTATTGCTTGTAAATGGTAAATGGGTTTATAAGAACACTAGCAAAGTGGTGAACACTGCTCACAACAACAATATAGGGCGGCGCATCTGAGAAAGTTTGATTTGAGCTCAACGTTAGCAAGTGCTCTCGAGAATGACAGACCCTTCCGTTAACTCCTCTTCAGCCCAACTGTAAAGCGACTCCAGGTATGGGTTTATTAGTCACTTTTCTCCACTGTTGACATTTTTGTAGTTGTGGAAGTTATCCTTCTCTTCAAATTGCTGTATGTGTGCATGTGTGGGTGTGGTTTGGTGGTCTAGAGACTGCTGCACTTGTGAAATGTTACAAGCCTGTCATTCTTGCGCAGGGCAACAACCTTGAAGGATTTGCTTGTTTTTGCTGTATAAAAAAAGCCAGGCGAGCTAGGCATCGAAACCCTGAATTCAAACACATTTGTCATGCTAGGACCCGCTGTCCCCCTCTGTCCAAGAGACTGTCATGTTTCTCTGTTGAAATGGCTGCAACAAGTCCCTGTGCGATTTGAGAACACCATACATCACTTGCGATTATTGCCAAAGGGCACTGAGGTGAACACATCATTAAGTCTCTTGTATTTTGTCCTCTCTCGTGAATCCCCGCTCATGTCATTTTCACCATTTGAAAAGTCTTTGAGAAGCACCCCCCCGCTCCTCCCTTTAGTTCTCCCAGAAGGCACTGTGTTCTCACTGAAAGACACCCAGCCTGGACAAAAGAAATCTGATGCCCAATGGACACAGCTGGACTTCTTATCCTCTCAGTGATTGCTGTATAAGGCATGATTAAAGTGTATAGTGTGTTTTAAAAACCTTGGGGGGGGGGGGAGTATGAAGGACTTGTCATCTCAAGAAAACCATAAGTATTAGAGAGAAGTAGCTTTAATTTACAAATGAGGGCATTTGTTGTCAGAAGGAATTCTTTCAGAAATTTCTTTCAGAAATTGGCATAGGGAAATTACAAATATGCCCGTGTTGTTAATGGTGTGAATTGGTTAACATAATGTCAATAACTATTAAATATACAAATGTTAAATTACAACCTGGCAAATACTTTCAATTTCCAATTTCCGAATCATATTCTATGTAAGAAGCCTTATAAATGTGCTAAAAACATGCAATAACAGTACTTGCTAGAAATCAAGAATATGGTAGCATAAATCTATGGGGGCTGTCTCAAGCATGACGAAAATGACGCAATAACTGCTGTGCGCATGCACAGTATGACAAGAAAACACAGGTAGCATAAATCGTCAGAACACTGGCAGTATACCTACCAGAGAAATCAGATAGCCTATACATGGAGGAAGCTCTCGTATTACTGTAATAGCCTAACAAAACAATATACAGTTTAAAGTATGCCAGAGAGACGCTTATCAGCAGGCACTCTCTAATGAATTACATAAACTGCAGCAGAAAATGATTGTGCCTTTGCAAGACTAGGCCTACTTCATTCAATAGTAGTTGTGACATGCCCATTACAATTACTAGTCTGTAGGCTTCTTTCTGTACATTGAAGTGTCAACTGATGTACACCCGTAACAGTAGTTCAGTACAGTAACTGTAGTAGAAAAATACAATAGAGCGTAATAGTGAGGTTCCGGAAGAAAATTTCCCATTCATTTTCTCCATTGACTTTTCTGAAAATCCTTCTATAAAATGTTCTAAGCTTGGGACCAAGCCAAACATCTAAGAGGTTGTGAATCAACAGTATACGCTCAGGTAGAAGCCTCAAGTTTGTATAATATCAACCTTGTTTTAAGATAAACATGATTTATTCGCAATATCACAGATCACTACTAGAGTACCCACAACCCTAAAGTGTAAAAGTGACGTCTATATACACAATCTGATAACTAATTAAGAAGAACCAAGGAAGAATATGCATTTTCTGGGATTCACAATGGGTTATGGGATGCGCAGTTCCTTCACTATTACAATATGATATGTGCACAGTCTTGTACCATTGGTTTTTTTAACGTTTTTATTATATGTTTTTTGCTCCAAATCTAATTGTTTATTGTCACGATCACTGTTGTAGCTGGATGACTTGGTTCCAGGCTTAAAACTCTTTAAATAAGGATTTTCCGAAAAGTCAATAGAGAAAATGAATGGGAATTATTCTTCCGGCACCAGAGCCCCCAAAAAAGTGGGCGGTCACTGTTATGCTCTATAGTTGACTGTTCTCTACTCTATATAATCAGGAATGTTTTCGTAGACTATAGCCTGCCCTATACACAAAACATCCAAACACTGCACAGTAACAGTACACGTCTACTTAATTATTTGGTCAAACAGTAGCATCAAAGACCCCCCAAAACATGTAAACAACAACAACTGATTTAAATGCAAAATATAAATTGGTGAGTTTACTACTCACCAATGTGAGTTTACTACTCACACTTTGGTGAGTTTAATGAAATCGTTTGCCTTCTGCAGTTGTAAACAGCATTGATCTGTCTATTGTAGAAATCTCATCTGATGGCCTTTTCTGTGAAATGGTTGACAGCATGCGTGCATGATGGGCTACATTAATCGATGTAGGATACATCCTCTGTAGGCTACACTACTTTTGGTGTGTTTCGCAATGATTTTCTAGTGCAGTAGGGTTTCACTGTTCAGACCTCAGTTTATTTTTTTTTCTTTCCTTGAGGGGTAAAAACTGGGATTTTTTTTATAACCTTTATTGCATTTCCTCTATTAGAATTTAGGCTTTATTTTTATATATTTCTTCTACAGTTTATAATTGTACGCAATATAACACAACAAACACTTTGGAACTAGACGGCCAGAACACGGCGTCTACACAGAGACAGCATTCTAAAGTAATGCACAGTAGGGCCATTGGGACGGTTTTCCTTCCTTGGTGGACATGGATGTTTACACACCTCAGAGACCACATGTGAGAGCCACATCAACACCAAGGTAACTGCTGTGACAGGCCAACCCACCCAGACAGCGGAGCGTGTAGCAGCTTTCAATGTGTGTGCGTAACACTGCACGCGCTGTCATTTCTCAGCAAAATGACACTAAACCTACTGTTATAAAATAAAGTGTGAACATATTTCACATTGTTTAGTTTGAGAATAAGTGGGAAGGCAATAGACTCGCCCTAATCCCTGCAAACTATACATCAAAGTGACAGGAGTTAATTAATCAATGAATGAGAACTGCGTGTACATGTACATCTTGGTGTGGTTTTGATAATGCTATTGAAAGGCTCAGCGATTCTACTGTTGATTGAAATGAGAACAAAGTTTTGTTACATAGCAACGTAACCTTGAGAGCTTAACAGGCTGCACCTGTATTGGGTTGGGGCTGTATGTGTGCGGACCGCGGTTCTGTCTTCCGGAACTGCGACACGAAACCATGGGCATTTGTATTGCGGTTTCGGTCTCGTTTTCAGAACTTTTCAGAACTGTTACACCCCACTATTTAGTGAAAGGAAAATACTGTTGGAATTGTAAACAACAATACAAAATGGCTGATTCACTATATAGTGAATGAGTATACATTTTGAACAGCCATGGTATGCTGAACCATGTTTCTATTGCTTTGCTTCCCACTTACCAGATAATATTGATTTGATTGGCTACATTTTTCTACAAATTTAACACTGTTTAAGTCCAGATCATTAAATATATATTATATATATATATAAAACATATATTTGAAATTTAACATTTGGCCAATTTCATTGTAGAATAAAATCAAATACAAAAGCATTGTGGTGTATATTGTATATTGTCTAAAGGTACATAGACTGACAGATGAACTAATAAAGGCAACATTTGTCTAAATTAATATCTCACATTTATTTTGGTATTTCAAACTGACTTGACATAATTTTAATGAGCTGGTGTTTACATGGTGTCAATTACATGCAGGAGCTACTTTCGCCCAGAGAGCAATGTTGATCTGAGATAATAACTTTTCCGTGGCAGAGGCATGGCTATAATTCCTACTCTATCATACTGCTCAAAAGGTATAATTAAATATGTCACACTCAATCAAAGGATTAAAATCAATCAATGTAAATGAAAGCTTCCAGAATTATTTGCCGTCAGAAATGTTGACCCGGCATTGCTGCATTAGTGAAATATAAATATTTGTAATTTATCAGTCTTTTTCATGAAGACTCAATCGAGCTTTATTCTAATGTCCCATCATTTGTTTAGCTTACATCATATCAATTAGTTTGTATGAATAGAAGGTGATTGTTTCAAATGTCTAGACTAGACAGACATAATCATTTGACAGTACATTTGAGCATAGTAAAGCCTGATGCACTGTAGCCACCTACAGTATTGCATTTGGTATGAAAAATTAAATGCAGAAGCCTCCCTACTACACACACAACTCTGGTGAGCATTGATAATTCCAGAAAGTGTTTTCTTGCCACCAAGATAATAATTAAACATGTACAGATATATATTTTATTGTGTTCTGTCCAATTTTATTCTTTACAAGTTACACAAAAAAAAGACATGCACATTGTATGTCACGGTCTAACGCATTACAAGACAGTTTCAGTTGTATATCGCATTGGAAGAAAACCACTTTCTTGATTTTAAGATCTTAAACTTGCATGCAACAATTCCCTATACTAAATTATCTTATTTTTATTATGCAGTGTAGAATACGGCCACAGTCTTTTAATGGTCTTGTGTTTGTTGATGTCATTCTGCCTACTGAGGCCTATATTTCTCCAGTATTATTTCAATGCAGAGCTAAATGGATTATCATGAAAATGAGATATACACAGTAGTGATCATATGTAGTGTAAATCAGACATCACTGGATATTCATTGATTAGAGCTAAGCCTTTGCCAATGGAATCTGGGGGCATGCTCCCCCAGACAAAAGATGAGTGTAAAACACTCACCTTAATACTTAGAAGATTCCTTGTCTCTCCATCACATTGTAAGCAATCTGCTATATGTACATGATAAATGTATTGATTTTTTATAGTGCTTTTATCCAAAGCCCTTTACAGTATTTTGCCTCACATTCACCCATTCACACCCACATTCACACACACACATTCATACACCGATGGCGATTGCTTCCATGCAAGGTGCGACCAACCACCAGGAGCAGTTAGTGGGTAGGTTACTCTAGGATTCTTACAGGTAGGTCAACACTGTGTATGTTTTTTCTGGTGTCTCCATCATATTTTGCTCTGTCGTTACCTAAGGTAACTTGAGGTCATTGTGAAGTCTACTGGTGGCCTGTTGACATTGAAAAGAGAGCCTCCTGTGCCAAATGCCCCTTTGAAAACAGGAACGCAGCCTGAGATTATGATGTACTTCTGTGAGAACTGAAGAGGTGCTGTATGTAAAATCATTCAACATGACAACATGGCAGTATATGGCAACTTCATAGACATCTGGCACCATTGGCATGCATTTGTGGCATGTCTGAGTGATAAAGATCAAAAATAGCAAAATAATATACCTTACTTAAAATGTCATAATGTGCTTAAAACATTAAATAAGCAGGACATAACGTGTTAAGGCCATATTGTGTTAAGCTTTAGTAATGTACAATAAAGCAAAGTCTTGTGTGAGCAAGGAGAGTGTTCCATGGCCTTCACTTGTCTGTGGTCCTCAAACGACGTTGCATTATTTATTAAGCTCAGCAGACTTCGCTTACTCACCAAGGCATGTCAGGTCAGGGCTCTGTTTAAATTCAGACCTAATGCTCTTTAACATTGCTCATTCTCTGCCAGGGCTGTAGTGGACACTCCATGCATAATTCGTTAACTCGTTCTAGCTCTGTCTTTCTTTGGCTTACATTCATATGCAGGACATAGCCACAACAATCGCATGTAACATCATCAGTGAATTTCAATAAACACAACCCACTGCTCTTTAATTTAAAACCAACTTCACACCTAATACTTTGAACCACAGAACAATAGGCAGCACTGAGCCTATATATTGCCTGTGTCTTCTCTTCGGGCAATAGTCAGGTGAGATATTCACATGTTAATACATGCTGGATCACCATTATTGTGTTGCTGCGAAACTTATAGTAGGATGGTTTTATAACACCAGAGGGAACAGGTACGCACAAGCACACACACACACACACACGCATGCACTTTGTTTAAAAAGTCTCTTAAAATAGAGTCCAGGTCATCCTTTACCAGCAGACAACAGAAAGCAGAGCATGCTCGCTGTATTGACCCCAAGAAAGAGGAAAAAGGAAATCTTTACCTTGACATTATCTGATGTCCTGCTATCACTTATCTTATACTGGATCAAATTGGGGACCCTTTACAATAGCTGTATACCAACAGAGAGAGGGAGGGCGTGTGTGTGTTTGTCTGCTGTATTTGTGCACTTTAGAATGGAAGCGAGAATGAAGGAGAGAGGAATTCTTCTGCATATCCCTGCATTACTTTTCAAGACCAAACTTTTAAAAATGCCACAATGAAAGGTTTTATTGGGCTATTGACTAGCTCACACACTTGCTGGTATTTAGAAACTGAAACTGCAGTTTATTACCTCTGAATTGATATGGAGTGAGTGAACCATTACAAAAGAAAATAAGTTGCTGTTCCTGTGAAAACAAAAATAACATGAGGGTTAAGTAAAATGTGTGAGACATCAGAGAAGATACGGCAGAGCCATTCTTAGTGGGAACTCACATTACAAGTAATGTAGCTAATGTTTTGGCAGCACACACATTTCATATGCACTTATTTACAAAATAGATAAATAAAATAGGTAAAAATATCAATATAAAAAAAGTATATATGTGTATGTATGTATGTATGTATATATGTGAAAATGAGAAATTATGTTCAGGATATTGTTGGTACTTTAGCTGTAAGTGGAAGAGGGGTCTGACAAATCAGTGTTGTCAAGTCCAACCATTAAATTCAACGTGAGGATGACAATGCAAATTTAAATGTACATGCTGTAGATGTAGATGGTCTGTGAATGAATATAATGTACATACTCTTACAGCAAGTAATGCATGCTCTTCACTCTGACCATTCATTTGCATCTTATGTCACGCCGGTGTCCCGCGGCGGGGCTGGGCCCTCAGGTCTGGCGCGCCGTCCCCGGAGTGCTGATAGCCGATCTGCGACAGGTGGCAATCAGGGCCTCCCACACCTGTCCCTTGTTCACTAATCACTCCCCTGTCTTTATATGCTGTCCATTTGTTTGCCCCATTGCGGGTTATTGTTTGTTACAAGCTAAGGCTAATTTGTGTTCCCTAAAGCTGTCTATGTTTATATTAGTTATTACTAAACCGATTTTCGTTGTACACCTTCGTTGTCACGCCAGTTTTGTCGCATCTTATCAAAAGTGTACTACAGTTTCCATTTTTATATTAGATATATTCATTTAGTTAGGTATTTAACCAGGATATGAAAATAAAATAAAACATTGACATGCACTAGCTGAGCTAATGGTAGCAGATCAGGTTTTGACATGCATTTTTTAATTAATTTAACCTTTATTTAAGTACTGTGAGATTATAGATGTTTATAGGAATACTGTATTCTTTTATAGGTATTGATGAATAAGTCATAATCACAATTTAGAATCGTTACCAAATCTAGTTTGTATTACATCTCAACATCTTAAATGTATGCCATCTGTTTCTTATATGAAATGCAATAATTCTGATCGAGTATGTTGACACAACATTACAGACACATCCTCAAATTGGAACCGTACGTTGAACACCGACATAATTGATTCTCTAGAGCCACGCTGGTTCTACTATCAGCCTGTGCTTTTATACTGCTGAAACACAGCAATCTGGAGAAGTAAAACACAAACCATCGCTTTATCTTTGGCCATGTGAATGTTGTTCAACCCACAGATATGGACAGCCCAGCTCCTCCCTGTTTTGCAGCCTGCTGTTCGGTGCATTGCCGTTCGTGTTCATTGAAGTCGTGGTGGGAGTTCCGCCTACGCCGCTCCCACAGTGTGGAAATGTTCGGACCAATAAGTGCGCTGAACATGTGACCCACCATGTGACCCATGTGACCAATGGGAAAGGAGAACACGCCGAGCGGGGAGATAGAAATCAACACGACATGATATCGGGGCTTTTTGAATGATCGATGAACGGTCGATATTTTCAAAATGACCACAGCTGTGACGAATTGTAACTTTTGATATTCTATTATTTGAAGCCTAAATGTAGGAGTCCCCTTTTCCTGCTGGTCGAATTATATCACAACAGTACCCAATAATGTAGATTCTCTTTTGCAAGGGATACTTCATCAATTTACTGTAGGCAGTAGCATACTAAAAAAAATATCCACACAGACAAATACAGAAACACAATCACAAAAAACAAACATACTTTAGAGAATCGTGAGTCAGTAAGTCGTGAACAGTTACAATTTAAAATCTATTACATCTTAAAAGCATCTGACTGTAATTCTTTCATTTTAGATTTGAAAGCATTTAGTGAAATTAATTCTGTTAACTTCAAGGCTGTTTGCAATGTAGTCCATGCTGAGGGTGTAGGGTAAACAAATGCTCTTTAACAGTACAGAGAGCAGATAAAGGTTCTAAAAACGCAAAGAACATTGCCTGGTACTTCTCTGCATGATTAAAACACAAACAAGTAATGTGGGAACAGACCAAGAATGGCCTTATAAACAAATGTGTACCAGTAAAGCCTACGAGAACCCATACTCATACAGAACCCAAGTCAATTCAGCTATACTGTACAGTACGCACCACTGTAAACTGGTTGACATGCATAGACCTCTTGGACCATTATTGGGTAATCTCTTGTAAAGCCGCCATTCCACCATGAATTACTCCTACTGTACTTTCTGCTTACTGCTGCTGCATTTATTTAACAAGAGAACTGTGACCAGGATGAACTGTCTTACTGGCCCATATTGCATTACTGCCCCTCTAGACCCAAGGTCTGTGCATGAAAAGTCACAATAAACAGAAGGAATACAGAGATTCAGCTCATGAAGCGATATCAGGAGAATAAACATGAAGGGATTTCATATTTCCCTCAAACCGCCCTCTCAATGAAATTCAGTTTGGAAGGGGCAGGTTTTTTTCAGTTGAGGCAAATACTGGAATAAATAGATAGAGCACTGTAATACATTTTAGTTGAAGCAAAAATGGAGCGGTTCTGGTCTCTTGAGTGGACCTCCATATTTACTTGGATGGAATGCTGGTCTCTTCTAGTCCACATAAAGGGTGAAAAGACCCCCCCCCCCCCCTCCCCTGACTTTCCCCTTCTAAAAATCAATGCCATTTGTTGAAACTCCTCTGTTCACTCCAGTATATCTGTATTTAATCTATTTATTCTTGTATTTATTTGGGCCACCATTTTTTTAACTTTTATTACTGTGTGTATGGATATTTTACAATGGGTGTGTTTGCTACGACACACAATGAGAAAGACAAAATCACTTGCAATCATTCCATCCCATCAGTTATTGGATTTTTGGATTCTATCTTACCCTTTTGTATTATTATCTTGTTGTAATTCAACATACCATATCATACTGTATGTTATCTTATCTTCAAAATATTATCGTAAAGTGCCTCTACCCCAACAGCCCCTTGTGCTTTGAGCCATGGGGACAGTGAGTGCATGCCTCAGAGAAACAGTATGCTCTCTAGACGCTCCATGGCAGCTACAGTATACAACATTAGAAAAACATCCCCCAAACGAAAATTAAAGCCATATTTGATTGTATTGTATAGGTACATTTACAGTAAAACTGTAAAAATATTTAAATCAAATTCATCTAAAATCATTCACTCAAACACACCACGTCATATAAACGGGCAGGCACTAGGACTTGCAGGAGGCTGCATGAGCAAGAGACGTTAACATTACATCTGACTGACACAGCCAGCAGTGTGTAAAACAATATCATGCTTTAGACCAGAAAAGGTTTATGCTGTATTCTTTGCAACTTAAACATTACTGGGCACATGAAACATTGAAGCAAACTTTCCTGGCAGATTCTGCTGGTGACAATCTGTTTGAAACATTGTTTCAATAAGTTAAATATGCACCAGAGTAGCAACCATATATATGAATGTAGCAGCATGTTTCCAGTAAATCTCTCTGAGTAGTGAATGTCATTGTATTATCCTCAATTTCTCCTACCTGCCTTCCAAACTGTAGGCTGTAGACTAGCTAACGAGTCAGACTAAAGTTAGATGGATATATGAAGATTCTTCAAGAGAGGTGCCAGCAGCTACGCAGAAGTTCAACCAGGCAAGATAGTAAAATTATACCAGTTAAATTATACCATCCATCCATCCATCCATCCATCCATCCAACTTCTCCCGCTATCCGGAGTCTGGTCGCAGGGGCAGCAGCTCCAGCAGGGGACCCCAAACCTCCCTTTCCCGAGCCACATTAGCAAGCTCTTTCTGGGGTATCCCGAGACGTTCCCAGGCCAGTTTGGAGATATAATCTCTCCACCTAATCCTGGGTCTACCCCGAGGCCTCCTCCCAGCCGGACGTGCCTGGAACACCTCCCAAGGGAAGCGCCCAGGGGCAGCCTTACTAGATGCCTGTACCACCTCAACTTGCTCCTTTCGACGCAAAGGATAAGCAGCTCTACTCCAAGTTCCTCACGGATAGCTGAGCTTTTCACCCTATCTCTAAGGGACACGACAGCCACCCTTCTGAGAAAGCCCATTTTGGCCACTTGTACCCTTGTACCCCTACTTGTTATTTCGGTCATGACCCACCCTTCATGACCATAGGTGAGGGTAGGAACAAATATTGCCCGGTAGATCAAGAGCTTTGCCTTCCGTCTCAGCTCTCTTTTCGTTACTACGGTGCGGTAAAGTGATTGCAATACTGCTCCCGCTGCTTCAATTGAATTATACCAGTTGAAACAAACAAATTCAATGTTAAACATTCTGTTCACCTGTTAAGTCTTGAGTTATTACAGTATATATATGAATTTAAAGGACCCATTCCATGAAAACCAAGTATTTCTAGTTGTTTTTGGAATTATCAATGTCAATGTGGCACAGAGAAGTGGTAAGCCTTTCAAAGTGGACTGTTAGCTTCCTGGTCTGTATTGTCTAAAAAAGGGAGAGGGGCGGGGAAACAGGTGAATGAGAGAAAAGTGCATATGTTGCGAAATTACTGCACAGTTTGTTTGGTAACGCCCCTATGAGGATATGGCCAGCTACATAGTATTCAAGGCAAGGAACTGATGTTGATCGCCAGTACACTGTAAGTAAAAGTTTAATGTTCAACATTTGCAGATGCTTTCGAATTACATTTCTATCGTGTTGGGTCTTTGTCTTGAGGTGTTTATACGAAGCATTTTAATTTATGTTGGGCTTTTAACCTGATCCCAATCAGAATAGTAGGGTCCATGTAAATGCAGCTACAGTACTACAGTACCAGCCACTACCTTCTGTCATTAGCTGAATGGGCTACGTACATTAGATCACGTGACAAAATAATTTACATTCTGATGAGGCTGCAGATAGAAACAGATAGGGACAGCACTTTAACGAACAAACTGTTAGTAAACAAGAGATAGACATGATGTGGGGTCATGAAGAGTGTGTTCACAGATACCTTCCCCAGCAGCACCGCCAGCAGGAGGAGAGAACGGACGTGGGGCTCCAGGATTGGGAGAGACACACAATCAACATCTGATAGGAAAACACTGTCTAGAATATTATCAATGAGCCGAGACACAGTCGGGGCCAGACTTCTCGAACTGTTGATATTGCATGTTGTCAGTCAGTTAGAGGAGGTGTGGACCAGGGCCCTGTAACTTGTATTTCTGATCTACTATTATTATATTAAAGCTGATATTGTTAAACTTGGTCACATTGTTTCCTCCTACTTAAACTCCATAAACGAACACGCTAGAACTGTGTGAGGAGACACCACCCAGATTCCAACACCTTACACTCACTGGGTGAGGAGACACCACCCAGATTCCAACAGCATCCAACGTTATCCCAGTCATTTGTAGAAAAAACTACTGTATGTGTGAAAGGAACCACAAATCTAAATATTTTGCTAGGTTGTACACCGTTTGTTAATACTTTAGTGGGGCTTAAAAAAGTTTCCCCCTGGCGGAGCATGCCCCCAGGCCCCCCTATAAAGAGCTTAGCCCCCCTATTTGTGAATGTCTGGTGATGTTCCTGGCGTACACTGTATCATAGGAACCATATAGAACACTATTGGAGTGCACTCACCTCTAGCTAATAACAGCTGACCTGCTGGCTAACAAACAAGGCCGCACAGTGTTGCCATAGCGACTATCGGTCCCTTTCCACTCTCTCTACTGTATGTAAAACACTTGTTAGAAACCAGAAAGAGGATGAAGGATTATAAGAGTGACTCCGGGCAAGCACATCTTGCTTTTTTGAACAGGTCCCAATGCATTATGCACAAAGTGTGGCGCATATTTGTTTCAGCCTCTTCAGGCGTTCTATGAGAAATCTCTGGGGAATGTGCGTTTTGACGACACCAGGTATCAGTGTTCAATGTGTTTGAGCACAAATGGTTTATGTGTGGTACTTCACAGCCTCAGAAATGATGTGTGTTCAGTCACAACACACTCAAACTCAAAATTGTCCTTTACACACACACACACACGCACACACATGCATGCATGCACCTACCATTCTATCGGAGCTACAGCCTTTAAACATGAGATACTATGCAATGTAAATAGCATGCAATGCTACATTATTACCAGTAGTTTCATGTGTGCTGCATTTATGTTCCAATGCATCGTATGTGAGATTTGGTCATGCATGCAGTTATATTTTTGTATGTAAATAACTATTACAATAAAATGACCCTTGGATACTGGAAAAGGTAATATGATGTTTCTTTTTCACACACATTGTGACAAAAATCAAGACTGGGTGTACAGTATAAATGAGGGGGTGTTTGGACATTTGTTGTTTTATTTGTTTTTGGGTGGGGGTATGTTAATTTCAAACCTAAGTGTGTCCTGCAGAAACTTATCATTGCATCAATAGTGGAGAAGGGAGGTAAAGTATTCCTTAAGACCTTCCCTTCAGCTCCTTTTTATTTCCGGTGAAAGGAATTGTACGATTGCTTCCAATACGTCACTTGCTAGGACTTCTTACATTTACATTAGGGCAACCAGTATTCAGAAACCCTCACATTCTGTAGGCACCCTTTTGCCCTTTACAGTGCTAGTACATTTTGCTAAAGCATTTGGCTATTCATTCATTAACATGACAGTACCTGTGTGATCCAGCACTTTAGTAACCATCAGAGACTCATGGTTAAGGTTTCATCATGGAAAAAGTCATACAATCAGCCCCCGGAACATTCGCTAACACTCTGCTTGTGTTCTAAAGGCGAGGTGATTCATATTTCAAATATGAACCAGATCAACAGTATATAAAGTGTCACGCCTGAGAGAGCACAGTAGACCCCCTTTTTATGGCGTCGTAAAAGGCCCGCAGTCGTTTGAAGGGGGGGATCGCTTCGAGACTCGCAAACAACCACACATACGCACAAAATAGACAGACAAAATACGAAGCTCTGTGTTGTCGTCTGTCTCGCTGACATCTTGCGATGCAGAGCCTGCTGACGGCTTTCCATCTTCTCCGTCAGGAAAGACGGGTGCTACAGAACAGACGACAGTGAGCAGACAGGCAGGCAGGGCTCTCTGCTCGAAAGGTCACTATAGTGCTTTCAGATAAATAAAACAACACCTGCCTCTTAGCTCAGCTACCGCTACTACAAGCCAGGGCCGACAAAGAGACAAGGATCCCAGATGACAAGCACAGGGGAGCCACTTGGAGCTGCCCCAGGCTGAACATTACACCCTTTATCCTTGGGTTAGGCTCACTGCACATCTGACTTATCAGTTACCCTGCATTCACAGCCGACATATTCTACTCACAAGTCGCTCATGAGCTGTCGCCAAGCCCTCTCTAGTGTCTAAACCGCCAGCTCAGAGTGGGCGTGTCTTAAGCCAGCAACTAGAACTGGCTATAGTAAAATGTGTCAAATCAAATGCACAAATAGTGTGCATTCTCAAAAGAAAATTTACATTTTGGAGGGAAATGTTTGTATAAATACTATTATTACTCTATGGACCGCAAACAGGCACTTGTTAACAGCGAGGGATTTTAGGTTAGCAATCGAAAAGAAGATGCAGAGAACATCTGTCCATCCACTGGTAGTCACCGAACTCCGTCGCCAAAGTTGAAAAGTCAACTCTGATATGCCACTGTCGCTAGGTGTCTCCCGCTGTTGCAGAGAAACGCTGACATCTGAAATTAATTGGAACGTGCCTCTTTGAGAGCTGAGCATGTCGGGATGGTAATACAGGGTAATTACTTCACTCTAGGTGACAGACATATACTACGTAGATGGTGCTTGTTGGTGGACCACAAAAGTCTAATGCGAGGGGTGAGAACCAGAGGGGCATAAGTGAAATTAGGAATTATATCCCCCACTCCTACTTTGCAAACAAATTATGAATGTTTGATAACATTAAATACATTATTTGTACACTGAAGCACGCACAAATAGTTGCTTTCAGTGCCAAAACTAGGTATTCAAATGTATTATTGGTTTTAATACTATTTTCAGATTTGAGCAAGAGGTAGATTCTGTATTAAGTAAAGTGGACATTCCATGCCTTATAGTACAAATTGCAGCCATCCTTGCCCGCTACAGTAGAGGAGGGTTACGAGGCAGATTAGCCTAGGCTAGGCTAGGCTAGCTGCTAGCACTTTGGCCAACATAACAAAATGTTTGATTATTTAGCTAAACAAGAAACATTAAAGACAAAGGCTATCTTTGCTATTATCACAAACATAAAATTATATGTTTTTTCATGGTAGATTGATTATCTACATAAAAGCATCTGTAACTCGTGCTCCCTGGATGACAATCTTTGGCAGGGCATACATGTTTGGTATGACACCTGTTAGTGTCAGCTAGCAATGCTTTGATTAAGTAAAACCACATTTAAGTGCCATATTTCTAATCAGTTTACTGTTACTTAACAACAGGCTATATCAGAGGTCACCAATAGGCGGACCTCAGTCCGAGTCCAGGCCCAGACGCCATCTAATCCAGACCCGGACCATTATCTCACATGATGTTACCAATCAGGTCTGTGCATCACAAATCAGAGCGAGATGAGACAAAATAGAGAGGTAATTTCACATGGCATGCTCTAAAAAGAGAAAAAATTGCCAGCAAAAGCAGCACATTTAATCAACAATGGACAAACTCTTACAAAAGAGCATGTATTGTGTTTCGACTTCTGAGATTGTGGTGATAATTAATAAAAGCAGCAATGCGAAGTGCATCCCATCTCGCTGTACATTAAAATCCGTCGTGACTACTGTACAAACATTGCAATGTGTAACAACCTAGGCTTCACTGTGCAGCGATAAATCGGCAGTGCGATCATTGTGAGGCCATCGCAAAATACACACAAAATCTTATTTCAGTGTCCAGAGCGTTCAGACTCTGTATACATTTGATTTGAATCGCATTACAAACCACTTCCAAAGTAAAATGTGGTTTTTGGATTGGATCCGATATACAAATTCCAAAATGTACAAATCTGGATATGCCTAAAATCTGACTTGGGCTGGAGGGTGTGAGCACAAATTGACCACTGCCCAACAAAATCCTTATTATAAGTTACCCATTCTCTAAAGATCAGTATATATTTTATTTTACAATCAGCTCTTATTTTGAAATTTGAAAATAACACAAATTAGGGTAGCCTACTTTTGTAGTCTCTAATGTGAAAACTGACAAATAGGCCTACATATTGTTGTAATGTTACTGAACTGAATATTATTAGATTTGACAGTCAGTTGTTCATTATGTACAGAAGTTTATACACCATAGGCTATTCAATATATAAAGGTACTAAATCCGGACCTTTGCTTGAGAAGATTTTCTCTAACTCGACCTCTTTTAATTTGAATTAAATACTCCTGGTTTAAATACATCTAATGTAGATATTGTTGCACAGGTCATGCTCTTGATGCTATTGCTGACTGTTTTGAACAACCTAGATTACTCTAGTTGTGTTTATGCTATGATAGCCTACCAGCTATCAAAGATAAAATGACATATTTGGTAATCTGTAAATTCTGTAAAACAGCCTTTTACATTCAGTTTGCGTACTGGAAATCAACTTCAGTTCCTTAGATTGTACATTTTGCTGAAAACTATGCGGCTGGGCGGTCATATCCTCATAGGGGCGTTACCAAGCAAACTACGAAGCTTCTATAGTCCTTTTCACACATTGTTCCTGGTAAATAACAGCTAGGGATTTTCTCTATTGGAATATTGTTCATGGGAAACAGATGTTGAAACCGAAAGAGATCATTGTTGATAGTATTTCTTCATTGTCTAGTAAATCTATTTAACTCAAGATGAGTGTAAAGTTGTAGGCTAATGTTCAAGGCATATCAAATATTTAAAGATGTCTTGTGATTGGTTTGCTCACTCCACTTATTGTGTCAGAATAAAGTGCTTACCCCTGTTTTGGCTCTGCTTTCGTTCACATCTCAGCCATACCAGCATTTTCCATGGAATGTTACTAGGTCGCAAGGTGGGAAATTGTGGTTGCGGATAAACAGGTTTATCGACCTCTGTTCCTGTTCACACATGACCCCATGCAGGAACGGTCCCTGTAAAATGCATGGTTATAAAACATTTGTGAAAAGGGCTCATGTACTGTAGCAACTACTTTTCTAATTTGCCTGTTTCTTTGCCTCTTTTCCTTCTATGGCCATCACAGACCGGGAAGGTAACAGTCTACTGAAAGGCCCAGTACGTCTCCATGTCACATACATTTTTTTCCAAAACATCAAGAATAATTAGTTTTTCAAGGATTTACTCAATGTAACAGCCAGGCACCAGATTATGAAAAACTGAATTTTATCTCAATTAATTTGACTGGCTTCCATTAATGAGTTAAAGGTTGAAAACATTACTTTAAACAGATACCTTATTCTGTGATTAGATATATACAACAAAAGTTTGAGGATCTTGCTTCAAATAATAGCTCTTAAACGGTATGCCTCCTATGGACGGTTTACACTGGAATATGACGCAAAGCATCAAAACAGTTTAAAGAGTGAACTGAGAGAGAGAGAGAAAGAGACAGACAAATAGAGAGCGAGAAGATCAGACACGTGAATTCAATTCAGCCGGCCTGTCAACCCTGTCATTGGAGCTGCCATGCATGTAGAGGCACTATTCCTCTGTGTACAATCATTATTCTGGACAAGGCAAAAGCACTCAGGTGAAAACCAACAGCATGCAAGAAATGAACGAATAACAAAAAAAGAGAAAGAAATCCTACCAAAAACCAATAATAGCAAGAAGACGCCGACTCAAAAGAATGGACCATGAAGGACAATCTGTGAGTTTGTGATCATACACGTGTTTTGCGTGTGTGTGCGTGTGTGTGTGTGTGTGTGTCTGACTAAACGATTGCTGGTGTCTCTATGTAAATAAAGTTAATCTCTTATTTGATGAGGCTCTGTCTTATTCAAGAGCCATATGCATTTTAATTCATTTGATAGCTAGCCATGGCCCAAAATGAGATCAATATTATGGTTCTAATTCCCCTGACCCTTTAACGTTTCAGATGCACCCAGATACCTAAGATCATTCTGTCGCATGCCAGTCAATTGGTTATGATAAGACCACATTAAATAATTAAAATGGTAATGCTAAATTAACTGCATTTATATAGCGCTTTTCTAACCTTCCGGCCACACACAAGTGCTGAACAGGATTGCCTCACATTCACCCACTCACACACACATACATACACCCAGGTGTATGGCTGACTATGAATATGTGATACTGTATATATACAGTATAATGTGTGTGTATCTATACATATATATATATACACAGTATACTGTATATACACACAGAGTATACTGTATATATTAATACATACACACACAGGCACTCATGCAAACTCACACAATACAAAACAGTTATTTGGGAAAATACAGTATTGACTTGCTTTGTGTGCACGTGGTTAGTGCTTGTTTTTCCTTACAGCGAAGGATGGCCATTGGCACTGTGGCTGGGCATTGACTGGACATTAATCAAAGTTCAGCTCCTCATTGGGTCATGACAGTGAAATCACTGTTGTATGGCTGACTGTGAAACCAGCGAACCCCAATTCCCTTGGCCTATAATATGCTACTGTGGCACTGGCCCCAGTGGTTTGAACAGAAACACTTTCAGCCTAGCAATAGCCATGTTAAATTGACTAATAACAAACTAGCAATCTCTTTTGATAGATGTTTTTACGCTATTTGTACAATGTAGAATAAACAACAACAATAATATATATATGGACTCTTGTTGGAGAATGCATAGTCCTTCACAAATGTCTTGTTTAAATAAGGTTGGAATAAGGGACAAAGCTCACCCTGGCAGGGAAAGCAGAACTCATATTTTAACCTGTTGTCTTTGATAGATGCTATGTGCAGCATGACCTCTGCATGCTGTGGCGTGTTTCTGGTTCTGAGAGGATGAAGACGAGAAAAATGGCTGCGTTTGACATAATTACACCCTGAGGTTTACTATACACGTCATTTAATGCTCTATCATAAATAAAGCATGTTGATTTTTGACAATATTCAATTTTTCCATTGCCCTCCAGGTAATCTGATTGATACATGCAGCAGTGGCCAGCACCAGTCTAATGGATGCAGTCCCTGATGGTAACATATTCTAACAAATTATTAGACATGTTATAAATGTAGTACTTTCAGGAGAATTCACGAGCAAGCTGTCACCAATACCATACCAATAAATATGTTCCACTAATATCTAATATCTGAATAGATGTATCCATTCCTCTTGCAATACTACATATAGTCAAGGCTGTGGCACCTCACCAGAAGGCTTCTTTAAGAAAAACATAAAAAGAAGAAGAATTGTAAAAAGATTCTCTAATACCTGAAAGAGAATGAAGGTCCCGCTGTCTGAAACATCGAATTAATGTTTATGTCATGGCTTCAAAAATGTTTTTAAATCACATTTTCCAAGCAATTACAAACTCAAGTGGTGTCAGATTTATGTTTTCCCTCATATCTAAAATGTAATTTTATGGTTGTGTTGGTTTGAATAAAGTGGACCTGTATTTTAAGTTCTGAAATGCAAATATATAACTTTTTCACTATGTCTTCACACGTTGACATGTAAATATCAGAAAGTAGCGTGACTGAATGTAAAAACCATAATTAGATACAAATTATGAAAGTTTGTCTTTTATCTAAATGCCCTATTTAGTGTAGGTCTCTATATTGCTCTAAATCAGCACATTTTAGATTAATACAATAAACCATATATCCTTCTTGTATAAACAATTCATTGATAAGAGACATTTTTTCATCTTTAATTCATAAGTTATAAGGTTAAGTATGTGCTGACTAAAAGTATGCAATGGCTATGAAGCACATGTATGCAGTACATCTGGCCCATATTTAGCATGCATCAGTATGTAAATTGCATAATCCCCAAGGGTTACTGTGCTTTTTATCCAATGTAGGACTGTAAAAAGGGCTGCCACAACTCTGTATACTCTATTCCTTGATACATTTGGGAAACCATCCATCCATCCATCCATCAATAGTCTTAACCATATATAGTCCTGGGCCAACTGGGAGATATAATCCCTCCATATTGTCCTGGGTCTGCCACCGGGTCTCTTCCCAGTTGGTCATGCCTTGTACAACTGCAGTGGGAGGCGACCAGATGCGCAAACCACCTCAACAGACTTCTCAGTGTGGAAGCGCTGTGGCTCTACTTTGAGCTCCTCCCGGGTCACCAAAGTCCTTACCTGATTATGGATAATCTGCCCAACCATGTGTAGAAGACATTTTGGCCGCTTGTATCCACAGTTGTATTCGTTCTGTCACTTTCTGATGGATTTCCAGTTTTGAGGCCATCTGAAAGTCAATCTCCATGGTCTTTCCAAACTTGTCCCATGTCCTAGATTTTGCCACTGCGACTAACACAGCTGCAGCCTTTTTCACCAGATAATACCTATCCGCCGAATCCAAAGTCTACTAAAGCCAGAATTGACCGAAAGGCCTTATTCATTCTGCCACCTCCCTGACTGCTGGGGTCCACCAGTGAGTTATAGGCAGGCACCATAGCAGGCACCAACTATCTTTTGAAAACAGCTCTTGGCTGCCGCATCAACAATGGAGGTTTTTAACAGGGTCCATTCGGACTCCATGTCACCAACATCCTCTGAGAGAATGGAAAAGTATTGTCGGAGGTGTGAGTTAAAACACCCTTACACTTGGGTTTACCAACTCCCTACCAGATGATGATCAGTTGACAGCTCTGCTCCGCTCTTTACCTGACTGTCCAGAACATATTGCCTCAGGTCTGCTGAAACAACTACAAAGTTGATCATTAACCTTTGGCCAACGGCACTAATTGCACTCGTGCATTTAGTACATGAACCACCTTGCGTTCGAACATGGCGTTTATTATGGACAAACCATGACTATCACAGAAGTCCAAAAACATCCCACCGATCGGGTTCAGATTGGATAGGCCATTATTCCCAATCACACCACTCTTCAATTAGGATTATTGTGTCAGTAGGTGGAACCCTTTCCAGAACTCCCCCTACAATCTCCAAGAAGGCAAAATACGCCACACTACAGTTAGAGATTTTCTCCCTGCATCTCTAAGCTGCATAGAGGTGACCCTCTCATTCACCGAGTGGAATTCCAAATGTGTGGCAGTCAGTCTGTGACTTGAGTCCATCTCGCAGGTGTTGAGTCCATAAAATGTTCCCATGTTGCCTTTTCAGGCTGGGCCCGGCCGGGGTACGTGGGCTGCCCAGCCACTAGGCGCTTGACTTCAAATTCTACCTGGCTCAATGGAGTAAGTCACCGTGACCCTGAACCGGGCTGCCATAAAGAATATGTGGGCGGTGCTGGTCTGGACCTTTCCCCCAGATCTGTGGAGAATGTCTGTGAATATCATATAGAATCTAAACCAAGCACAACTTTTATAAAGTATACCAAGTCTGACCATAGATATGTATGCAAATGTATATGTATATGTTTAAATGTATGCATGTATGTATGTATATATGTATATGTGCATGTACTGTATGCATGTTGTTAATTTATCGTTGTTAATTTATACAATACAAATACTACATACTAATTAGCCTCAGCAAGCAATATCACAAGCTATTGTAGCACATAAGTCAGTAATATTATTAATTTCATATACAAATTGGCATTGGCAGCAGTACCCTGATTTCAGTATTAAAAATAAATAATTTGGCGGTTAAACCCTGGCACCAATACACATGAATGAGATCCACCATACTTTTGCACACTATACCAAACTTTGTTGTTTAAGTTGGAATGCTTACTTACCAATATCTCCTGCTGATACATTTGAAGAGGCAAAGGCTGTATGAGCTTACTGCTGCTAGCCAAACGCAATTTTAATGTTAACATGCAATCCTGTGGCTGCCTGGCTGTTGAGTGGCATAGCAACATCAAAGTGAATGACGTCGACAGACTGAGAAATAAACACGGACATTATCCCACTTTCATTTGATGCACGTTCTACTGTTTCGTGTTGCGATGATGTTAATTGCATGCATGAAATGCATTCAGTTTTAATTAATAAAATGGAATAGCTTTTTAAATTAATGGTGAGAGGGGGACATTGATTAATTTTGGTAAAAGGGCAGGCGCTCCCAGAACCCACTCCCCCCTTCTGCATGCCTGCTCTTTACAGTAGCCTACATGGTTAAAGGTTTAATCAGCTATTACAAGGTATTTGTAAGCTATTTCACCAAATATCTCCTCGCATGTCACTATCTTTCCGTTCCGTCTGTGCACACTGAAAAACATATCCAGTACTTCTTCACAGCTCTGGATCTGTAAATAGGAACATTAACAAAGTGGATAACATCGCTCAGAACAACAATCCCCTAGGCGTTGTAATGTGTTACAATGTGTGAGGCGGAGTTTCTGAGGGAGTTTGTTTTTATGTGAGTTCAAAGTTAGCAGGTGTGGTCAAGAATGACTAGCCCTGCCTTACACTTACGGAAAGGAGCACACATTTCACATGAAAACTCACTAAATTCAAGAGGTTAAGAAATCCGAGGAATGGATATTTCCGCTACACTATATCAACACATTAGTGTTTGCTCAGTTTAAAACCATTTGATAAATTAAAAAGCCATGCTAAACAAATGCGGACAGTGTATAACAGAAAACACATGACATGATACACAAAATGATTAACGAAAACACGGAAATGAGAATTTGTATTTGTGGGAGCGACAATTAAAACGGCTTGGTGACAACTCCTCTGGCCACATAGTGAATTTAAATCTGTGAACAGAGGGGTCGACGATGTAGAGAGGAATACTTTAGTCTTCAGCGAGAACAGCATGCTATACAGCACAGCTAGTGGTTTTATTTTGCCGCCATAAGAAGCCCCAAAGGAATGACACTGGATTCTGGGCCTTTGGCAGCTCTCCCAAAAGCTTCTGCATAGCTGATATAGGACCAGAGTATCTGCTATGACAAGTCCTTATTAAAACCTAGTGTGTTTGTCCTTTTCTTCCTTCCTTCCTTCCACTCTGCCTTCCCCACCTCTGCTACCACCCCCACAGCAACTGTAGGGGTGGGCTGCAATGTTGGGGAAGGGGGGGATGGCGCGGCACGGCGCAGGATATAAATCCACAGAGCTGCTCCAGGCAAGGTCTTCAGCAGAATCTCATTCTTCGTCATTTTACCTAAAGTCAGCAGTCTGCCGATATAATTACACCCGGCTGTAGTGAATACAGTACATGTAATGGAACGATATGCCTGCTATCCATCGTGACTTCTTTTGCACAATAAGTAGGTTTGGGGATGAACATTATTTACTTGTGATCTGTGGCAGTAGAACAGTGGTAGCAAGAGAATGAGAAACCAAACGGAAATTATCAAACTATTAGCACTGCATTAAACATTAACAGACGCCATTATGTAAAATAACGTCTGAATTATGAAGGCGGCATACATATTCATATATGTAAAACACGCTTTGAATACTGCATGACGACAGAGCTCAGTGCATTTGTACAGTGTTCTATAGTTCCAATAGGACAAAGGGACATTGATGCTGTCTTTCACATGTAAAATGGGGACTGGCAGATATCGCAGTGGCCATATTGTATTGGTTATGTTAGCAAATACCAAACATTACTGATGAAGGACATCGAGATATATGCATTGAAGTTAAGACTCTATGGAGTAGATGACTTTGCACCCGGCCTTTGTCCTTGTTTTATTAGTAATTACTCAGCTATTGAAATATTAATTTAGTATTTTTAACTAGCAGCCATTACACCCTTATGATAGAATGTACTGTCAGGAAGGTCAAACCCATTGAGCAAATACTAATAGCACTCAAGATTCAGTGGTAATGTCTATTTGACTGATACAGCCAGTGCCATAAAGCAGTGGGGGTGTGTGTGTGTGTGTGTGTGTGTGCGTGTGCATGCGTGTGCGTGTGCATGCATGTGTGTGTTGAGGTGTCTGAGGCTTTGCTGTGATTAATGTGCCATGTCCCTGCTCTGTGAGAAGGAGATAATACAGAGTGCTCTGGCCTTTGTGTTCGCAGTTTGTGTTAATGTCGGCACCTATCAGGACATTATAAAAGGCTTAAACAATCACACTTACCAGAATCCAGACATTGATACGCTGTGGTTGCACAAGACCGGCAAATTGAAAAACAGAACTTGAAGAATGAAAGGGAGGATTCACAGGCTTGCTTTTCGAATTATCTTCTCCCTTATCTGTCCTATATGAAATTTATTAATGTATGTACATATTTGTGTATGCTTTAGTATATTGTATATGCATCACGAGGAATAGCTATAGTTCAATTGACAAATTTTCCAACAATTCATTTATTTTAACATTGTATTATATATTGATATATTTGTATAGATTGCGCAAATTAGCTTTTCTAAATCTAACCAGAGCTACTTGTGCTTTGGCCAAGTACTCAACTCAGCCCAGCGCAGCGCAATGCATTTAACAATCACAATCCATACTATTATGTTGAATTCATTCATCTGACAAGGAGAATGAATTTGTTTATCTTCACGCCTCAGTGAGTGCGTTAAATGGCATCTATGGAGCAATAACTGCAGAATAAATATATAGAGTGGGATGGAGTAAGCAATTAGCAGTAGTCAGATCAGATGAAATGAAGGCGGAGGAACTGTTGTTGGCTAGCAAGCACAGCAGAAGAACATTAATAATGCAAAGAAGTAGTAACATTATTTCCCAATTCCAAAATTGGGGACTTTTTGGGGTGTTTTCCCCCTTGGGTTTAGTCTTAAGAGAGGTTAGTGGAGATACAAAATGTCAAGACAGAAGAGCTATGCCTACTGTCTGATGGGGAAGAATGCAATATAGTGAATTCCTATAACCTTGGAAGAGCTAGGAAGATAATGAACAGTTAAATCCCCAGTCCAACTATCCCTCAGGTAAGACTTGTGTTGCCTAAAATAGTAATATAGACTCTATTTGAATGATATTTGAATCTGTCTAGCCATCCTTTTGAATGCTATTAATATAACCTTATCATATAGAAAACGTAATGCCTTATAGTATATGGTGATATTAAATGATGTAGCATTAGGTATATTAAGCAAATGTAAGCAATGACACTTTTTGTCATGTTTACCAAATATATGCTAGCTATTTGCTAGCTGCCCATTGTGTGTGCATGCTGAAAACATACTCACATGTTTCTACACAGCCCTGGAACATAAACAACACCAATATCCTAGCCTCCGCAATGTGTTTCCAATGGGGCATGCAGAGCTTATAAGGGCAGCACCCGACAGACAGGCGGCATTGAAGGTGGAGGAGATTTTGTTTTGATCTAGTTAACATATCAGCAAGCATGATCCAGAATGTCTTACTACACCTTTAAATAATTTTTCTAAGAGACAATAACATCAGACATTGTATATTAACAGTATATTTTGGAATGATATTAACATAAAGCCACTCAAGTGGCTTTATGTTTACAGTAAGCAAAGCTACCGTGTTTTTGGCTGCTGCTTGTGTCTTAGCACTCTATGTCCTTGACGCAGTCAAACAGCTGACTGGTGTTGGTCAAAATGTAAGGGAGAGATTCCGGGGTTAGGGGGTCTCTGCTTGGAAAATGCTAATAGAAATCTTACTGGGTGAATGCAGAGAGACAAAACGAAAATGAGAATTCCAAGTGGATTGGGGCACCAAAAGGCCACATGGGAGACTAAGAATGAAGGGTGAAAAATATAGCTTCCAACAAAAAGAAAGGAAATTAAAAAGTCACTCTCGTACGGCTGTGAAAAGGCGAGGTTTATAAGCCCCTGTCACGTATTCCCAGTAGCCATAACCCCATTTTCATACACAACTAATTTAATCAAGGTGACTTCTCTTTCCTGGCTCTCCCAGGATAAAGGCAGGAGTTTGCGGTTCCCCTGTGCCCACAAGCCAACATATGCTAAGATTTCTGTCTGCGGTTCATCCCACACATCCACCTCAGTAGAGTGCACTCTCATCTGTTCTCTGTATACTTTCTCCTCGCCTGTATTCTCTGGAGAGACCTTATTGTTTTAATGACTGGCCTGAAACTTTCTTCTGCCACGTTCAATGCCTGCCGTCTTTGGAAGGTCAGGAAATGCTGTTTTAGTGGTGCTGAACAAGTCCACCGCAGCCCCATTAGCATGTTTTTATAAGGTTTATGATAGTCATTTCACTCAACTGTTTTACTATAATTAGTCGCCTTGCAATGCATTTTCTATTTAAATCTAACGATGATCTATGTTACATCGCGCACAAGGCTGCATTAGATTGCTTTATATAATGTGCTTCATGCTCACGTTTATTATATGATGATGACGACCAGATGAACATTCCCCCTTCCAAAATCCAGACTATTCACATGGACTTAGATGCGGTCCTTATGTGTTTTACATTGCTAATGTAATCGTACATGGAGTTACTGTATAATTATGCAGTGGGCAACACCCACATGCATTTATTCAAACAAAAAGAAGTATCAACCATGTCAAGTGAATTTCAAGAAAACTCATAGCAGATGCAGATGGAAATTTTGGCATTTGTGGCAACCCAATTGTCAGTTTTCCCAATGCATATTGTAGCCATGCACATCTTCCTACTTAAGACGTTTCCTTCTAAGATCATGAATATTCAACAATTCTGTCATGAAGTATGTGTCAGTTCTGCAATAGGTCACACCCCAATGAGCCAAATGGACAGCAAGGCCAAAGTTAATTACCGTGTCATGCTGACATGTCTTTGTCTCTGAGTTTACCGAAGAATATACATTGTCTGCAGACATTTACAGGATGTATTCCTACACACAAGTTGACATTACTTACTCATCCATACATGTGTGAAAGTGTGTCCGTGTTTCAGTATTCCCTGTTCACATCCAGACCATTTCTCAAGACCTATTTCTAGAGACAGTCAACAATGTGACAAAGCGTAAAGTGTGAAAAAGACATCAAAGCAATGACGTTTCAGCGGCCATGGTATGTGGGGCCCTGTGTGTCACATGCAGTGGGCTATCTAACCAGCTGTCGGGGCGAGGCCCCTGTTCTCTATCCCAAGCATGCGCTGCCAAGGGTGGGGATGCCAAGTCACTGGAGATTTATGAAGAAGCATCCAGTGCCCTTTTTCACCAGAAGTATAAGAGTGCACATATTGATTTAATCTCCCCTGCCAGGGTGGAAATCAAAATGGATTTCTGAATCGGCTTGACTCTTAAACCCAGACCAGCAGGAGTGTGATTTATGAAGATGACGTCGGACCAGTATGGACCCTGTTTGTCATGTCCTCTGCAGTTCTACCTGATATCTCGGAATAGGAACGTCATTGATTTTCACGTTGCTGTGTGAATGGACAAAACTATAGGGATTATTTTGCTCAAATACATATTATATAAAGTTGTTATAATTCCAAAGAACTACAACTGGTGACTCTTCAAACATGTTAAAGAAAAGTTAGATGTTTGTTTGATTTAAGATGAAGACGCAGAGTGAAGCACCTGCCAAGAATGTATTCATTACTTGTCACCCCAACAGAAAGACAACAAGCTCCTTAAAAACAAACAGAACAAAGATAAAAGCCTGAACTAAAGCAGAGTCTGTCCTTTATACTGCGCTGACGGGTTGTCTGAACTGAAGGGAACTAAACTAACACACTGTAGCTTCAACTCAACTGTGTGAACAGGCACATATTTTAAGTTTCCTGCTGACTTGTAGCATGAGGGCAATGATTAAGTAAAATCTATCTGTTGTATTTGTCACAGTTAATATCAATGAACTCATCTAAAGCCTGTCCCGAGCTACTGCTGAAGAATGCTTAATGTTAAGCTACCTTAAAGAATTTGACAGTTAGCTACAATACACGAGTACAAGTCAAATTGATACAGAAATAATTAGGGATTTTGATGTCAATGTGCAATAGGTTCTGGAAGCAACACTAGAAGAAGATTATTCATGTAAAACATTACAAAAATGCTATATTTATTACAAACCAAACAAAACAAAGCATAACTAAAAAAATACATTCTATGTTCTAGCCCAACAATTGAATCAACCCGACTGTTGTTAAATGTGGTACTCGTTTAACTTTACACATTTGTATACATTTGTTGCTTGCCTAAATTGTTGTCAGATTATGAATATGCCTACTTTATTTGTGATACAAGATCCCCAAACTGAAGAGCGCCAGAGGGAAACGTTTATAAATCCAAACAAATGTTTGGCCTATATGCGATGCCTGTCCTCAAGCATGCATATTAATACTTTACTGCATGAACAATGCAGCACAACGTACATAATTTCCTAATTTGGGATCTACAGGGTTAAGTGTAGTAGAAATGCAGATGAATGCACAATCTGTGTGCACTGCAGTCTGCAATCCAAAGTGTAGGAAACAACCTGCAGAGGCAAAGGCCAGCAAACTCTACAACCAAGAAACAAACAAACAATAGAGACAAACAAATAAGAACTACAGTATTTGTTGCACAAGCAGGTCATCCGGCCTCCTCCAGGAGTGGGTGGGGACGGGAGTGTGACATTTTGAATTTGCAGAACCGACTTGACTGTGCTGTAGCCTCACCTCTGGGGCCATTATTAGTCACTGGGTCACTACACACTACACCCCTAACTTCGCCAGGACTTGTCTTGATTAATTAAGTATTAGCAGCGACTGTATCCAGCTGCCTCAGGCGTTATTATGTAACGTGTGCAAGAGGAGGAGGCAAATAAATACAGTACATTCGATTAGATTTCAACCATATTGTTAGCATTCCAGAATGACTCGCAGTAGGTCAAATAATAATAGCACTGCATTAATGATTGCTTATATTTCTTTATGCCACCACTGTGACGCAGGCACAGGGAGAGAGATAGATATCACTATAGATGCATTACAATTTCTATTAAATGTTGTAATATGTCACACTCTGTGGATTTGTGTAGCATTTGTGTTCTGTGTTATAATAACTAATTGTTTCTAGTTAATTTTCTAATTTAACTGTAAATGACAAAACATGTGCTGTGCTGGTTAAATGCCCAGAACAGATTAAATATAACAAATTATTGAAGATACATTTGGTAAATGTAAATGTAAATGTAAAGATAATTATATAATGTATTTGTTTAAAAAGAATAACTATCCATCCAGATACACTTGTGTCACCAGCAAAATATTAACCTTATATATTTTTGCTCACTGACATTTCAAGAACAAAATGTGTGAATCGTGTTTTTCTTATAAATTAATTATAATTGCTCTGCATAGGCAAGCCTGCAAGTCATCAATATATTTCACACCAAAACCCGATTTGCATGAAATTATATTCAGTATGCACAATCAGCATACATGCAACATTGTTGTTGTTCACACAATATACTAGCAGTGTGCACTTACCTTGTCCTCATTTTAAGGGGTAACATGTTCGCTGTCATTGATCAGCTATGCATATTTGTCCTACACTGTTATTACAGCAGTGAAGAAATCTAACAGAGCTGCATTTTGCTTATTTGTTTCCAAACTGTGCAGGAAAGCACAGATATGAATGGCCTTGTAATTCATTAACTATATAGAATTTCCAAAATTATATCTAATGTTAAACGAGAAATCACAGGACTTTGTTGAGCTGGAGGGCTTTAGTGCAGGCCATTATCATCAAATGTAGCCACGCCCAAGTCAAAGCAGGCAATACCTACATGTTTCAAACAGAGTTGAGAGATGCTGGATGCGATCAGAGTTTAGAGTGTACTGTATACAGGTAGAGCATGTCTCATGGTACACTTATAGGTCATAGGTTCAAGTCCTGATCAAAATGCGGAGGGTGAAGAGGTGAAGAGATTATATCTCCACACTGGCCTGGGAATGCCTCAGGAACCCCCAGTCAGAGCTTTCCAATGTGGCTCGGGAAAGGGAGGTTTGGGGTCCCCTGCTGAAGCTGCTGCCCCCG